>CAHIKZ030000197.1:1520000-1557500 GCA_903632075.3 Acanthosepion pharaonis
ATAGAGAGCAGTTTTGATTTTGAGGCGTTAAAGTTAACCAGCCAAATCCTGCCCCAGCTCGAAACCGATTGGAGGTCCTTTTCGAGAAGAACGGCCATGTTAGTTTTGTCAGCGACACTAGATTTGTTTTTGAGGCAGGAGTAAATTGTACTGTCGTCCGCGTAGATGCCTACTTGGGAATCTATGAAATCAGGGAAATCGTTGATGAAAATAAGGAACGGAGTGGGGCCTAGGATGGAGCCTTGGTGAAGACCTGCGTTCGTTGGATAGGAGCTGGAGGAGAATCCGTTGAGAACGTCCTTCAATACAAGGTATGACAGGAATGATTGTATTAAGTCGAACAATCGACCTGTAAATCCATAAACGTGGAGATTGCGAAGAAGGCCGGTATGCCACACCCTATCACACACTTCAGAGATGTCTAGAGCTACTGCTCGAGCTTCTCCGTAGTTTTGAAGAGCTTGATAGACAGTTTCAGTGATGGCCGTAAGCACAACAGCTGTAGATCAGGCAAAGCGGAAGCCATATTGCATGTCTGAGAGCACATCATGGGATGTAAAGTGTTTATCCCCTTCGGCGTTGATTAAAGCTTTGAAGACTTTGCCGAAGTGGGGTAGGAGGCTGATAGGAAATTAGAAGAGTCAAAGGGGTCACCAGAGTTCATTAAAGACAGAAACAAGTGATGAGGATTTCCAGCCGTCTGGAAAACAAGATTACTTGAGGCAGTAGTTATATAATTTGGAGACGGCGGCTGATATCCCATCTCCACCATTAGCCTTGTGGCCTTGTGGGAGTCTAAGTTATAGATAATGCCCAGTAACAATGACGTGGTTATGGGCAACCCGCTCAATAGGGCCTCATTTCTAAGAGGGAAATCGGGTATGGGTATCCCGGAATACTCAATCGTTGAATTGAATGAAAATTTCCGAACAAAGCATTCAGCCTTGTCGGCAGAGGAGGTCAGGACCTGAAACTGGTTGAACAAAGGAGGTATAGAGGGTTTGCTATTATTAAGTAACCTCTTCCACAGACGCCAACAATCCTTGGAGGCGAATTTGCGAGATGCAATACGTTCCTTCATTCGAGCAGCAAATACTGACTTAGCTGCTTTGAGGAAACGCTTACACTCATTACGGGCAGAGGCAAAGAGACGTCTATTGCAGTCGGACATATCGCTACGATGTAGGTTGAGGACGTGGTTTCTATGGGCAATGGCGGCTGAGCAAGCAGCGGAGAACCAAGAGGAGGAACGCGATTTGACCATATATTTCTTTGAGGAGATGAAAGCGTCTATTCCAGCTTTAACGCTGGAGGAGACCTCAGAAGCACATTCTTGGACAGGGAGCATAAAGACAACATACCAGGGGACATCGCAGAAAAAAATCGCGGAACGAGTCCCAATCAGCTCCTTGATAGCAGAACGAGATTCTAGTCGTAGGACGTTCTTTGCAGTGGGTGGAGTTGAAGAAGATGTTAACAGACACGACAGCATGATCGGAGTTAACAAGAGGGCAGAGCGTGGCGCTACAAGACTCGGTGACGGAGGCAAAACATAGATCGAGAAGAGAGCCCTTACCGTCCCGTTTGTAGGCAAAACACGTGGCGAAGTCAACTATCTGCGTGATGGATTGAGAAACTGAAAAATTAAGTGTTAAAATGCTAGCAAGGTCAGTAGTAGCATTCTTAAGCCACTTGGTAAGATGGGCGTTAAAATCGCAAAAAACTACTATGTAAGCAAACGGATGGAGAGAGAGGGTCTTGTCTATGTTGTCATAAATGCTATAGATTATTCCAAAGACTTGATAGGATGGAGAGTAATAAAGGAAGCATTGAGAAGAGATAGTCGGCGACACATGTATGAACAGTCTGGCGATTCGATAAACAACTCTCTCGCCAATGGGAGATGGTCCTTGACGTAAACACCAAGGCCATGCATGTGGGTTTAAGAGTCTTTTCTAAGGAGAGGAAGGTATCTGGAGATTGGGGATCGAGAGATCAGAGGAGGGGATAGACGAGTCAATGTTGGTCTCACATAGAGCCAGTACATCCCGGCAGTTTGCAATGAGGAAATATTCCACACTGCAGAAGTTGGTTCTAATGCAGCTGATGTCGGAGAATGAAATGTTAAAGGGCTTAGGCGATTTGGGGCTGATTTAGGTTTAATTTTTCGATCTTTGTTAGTCATCATTATGGTTGTAAGATGAAAAGGCCTGAAATAAAAGAAACAGACGGTTATCGACCGTGACGTGGCTAGAGAGAAGATGACACAGCCTGTATCATAATGTGGTCGCAGGGTTGCCCACCGGAGCTGACTGCAGTGATAGGTACGGAATCTATTGTTAATGTTAATGACACCAAAGGCAAACTGATGTCTATTAATCGTCTATGGGCATCATTTCTGCCATGCATCTTTATAACTGATGCTAACTTGCAGGAGAGTGAATTCTGGGGACAAAGTTTCTGCTGAAAATGAACTCGAACGATGACATAGAATCAATTTCTATGTCTGATGATAGGAATTTTGCTTCACATTGTCGTGCGAGACAATATTTCTCTCCAGAATATATCTTACATATTTATATACAGTTTAAAACGGTAGAATTAACCATAGTTAACATTTAACCTTTACTTATCTGATATTTCCCACTCTTCTGGATTTACAATCAATGTTGTCTTCAAAAATTTAAATACAATGTCAAACGTTTATCTTCTATCATTTTAATTACTTTTTCTTTATTGCTCTCGCCCGTTAATATTTTCTTTTTCTTATATTTTCTTATATGTTTCCTACACTGTATATTCGTGTGCCTTAGTGGATTTATTCCCAGTCTTGAGATTATTAAAATAAAATGTTAGTGTGTGTGTTCAACTTGAGATCTGGTCTGCATTTTAGGAGCCTACTTAAAAGTACAATAATATCAATAGACCTTCTCTCTAGTATCTCATTGTATTTTAGGGTGTTACTTCACCAAATATCATTGTAAGTTATCTTCGCTTCGTAGTCTTCATGTTCAAGATGACTATAACCTGAAGGTTACTGCGAATTGTACATCATTCCATCAGAATTCTCCATTAATCGATACAAGTATATTGAACCATATTTCCTCCATAATATAATTTCTAGATGATAATACATGATATTATCTATTTATACAGTTTTCAATTATCAATATACAGGGTAATTGAAAAGTAAATACCCATTTTAAAATACTTATCTTTCATTATTTAACTATTATTTTTACAAGAAATGGATATGAGAGGAAAGCGTTTAGAATGAGGTTTTTCTTTTTAAATTCGATATGGCCGCCAGATTTTACTACCACGTTCTGTAGCCGCCCAGAAAACAACCGATTTCACCAGAAACTCTTGTGGTATGGAAGGCATAATTTCTCGTTTCCGTCGTTAAAGTTCTTCCAAGGTCGTAGTTTGGTATCGTAGACTTGCCTCTTTTAACCGACACCAAACCAAATTTAGAAAATGTTAAATTAGGAGTCCTGGTTCACCACTTATACATGAAATATGTAGTTATTTTTCAATATGAGCATTATATAAGTGAGTAAACTGTCCCAATTAATGATGCAAATGTCTGAAGGGTATATCTTTAACGTCATGTGTTAAAGAAGTAATAAGACCAGAACAATATATATATATATATATATATATATATATATATATATATATATATATATATATATATTAAAGAAAACAGACCACTTTAAGGTTCCATTATAATAATTTATTTCAGCAGAGCGTTTTTAAAGGACGCGGGATCATCAGATAGCACTTCCAAAAAATGAAACGAAAAATGAAATGAAAATTAATGGGTAGTGTCTACCAATGGATGTGCTGTTTGATGATCCGACGTCCTTTAAAAGGGCTCTGTTGAAATAAATTATTATAATGGAACCTTAAATTGGTCTGTTTTTCTTTAAAATATTAGCTCTGGATTTACATTGAGCTCTCAGGTTTTTATCCTCCTTGGGACTAGCCATGCGGATTACCAAGATTTTCCATAACTTATATATATATATATATATATATATATATATATATATATATATATATATATATATATATATGTGTGTGTGTGTGTGTGTGTGTCTGTGTCTGTCTGTGTGTGTGAGTGTGTGTGCACGCGCGTGTGTGTGTGCCTTTATTAGATTAAACGAAATATACTAGATTATCGGCTTCTTTTATCTGATTTCCTTAGAAATATTTTACATCAGTGTGTTGAGAAAATAATCCAAGTTTTTATACTGTTATCCATCTTTACACAGAATCCAAATTCACCGAACTTTCTCACTGCTATCATGGTAATTGTTCTAATGAGATCTACTAGGTGGCAGTTCTTCCGCAAGAATTTAACCGTAAGAACTGTGGAACTGGTTTCTTGCTTCCATTCCACGTATAATATTCTTTTTCTTTTATTGCCCTTTACACTGACTAAGAGGAGTAATGGATAGCGGGTCGGATTGAGGAATGGCACAGCCGAGTTCGACCTTCCAATCGAATCCATTACATTAAGTTACGTGCTAATACCCGCTTCTACTCTCCCAGCTATGGGTAAATAGCAGGACAGATTTTCTACAGCCTTGCATAGCAACTGGTCTACCGCAAAAAGAAATGGCAACCTACTGCGGAAAAAAATCTACATGATCAGTCATGTATCGAAAGGTATTCATCCTCTTCTTCATGTGCCGAAATATATGAACACTCTTGCTATCGGTAAATAGCAGGACAGACCGGGTTCTATAGCTTGGGATGGCAACTGGTCTACCGCAAAAATAAATGGCAACCTACTACAGTAGCGAAACTTACATGATCGCCTACGCGTGTATCACGCATGGCACATAACTGACTGACATTCACTATTGTTTTACATCCCTTTACATTTCGAGTAACCCATTACGTCTTAGAGGCATTATTATCTTGTTTAGGGTGAAATGATTAAAAAAAATGTTAATATTAGGAGTATATTTAGGAATATTAGATATTATGATCACCTGATGTACGACATCGTGGAAAATTTCTTAAATCTGTAAGGCGACGTTTAAATCAAAATAATGTGTCTGAATTTTTCTGAAAATATTGTGGCTGGATATTGCCTGTAATTGTAGAAGCAAACAAAAGTCGAATGTTTTAACGAGAAATCAGCAGACACACAAAAGAAAATACCATGGACCTCTACGTATGCATAAAAACAAAAGTAATTACAGGGTAGAAAACATTCTTTTTTCCGCCTGAACTACAAAGTACAACAAAGAGGTTAAGTTATAAAGGAAAAAGTAAATGTACTACAGATAAGAAAGTAATACAATGGAACATTTCTTCCATGATAAAGGAGCAAGGAAAGCTGCAATATGCGAAAGCATAGAAAGACAAGAAGAATTAAAATCCGAAGAAAGATCGTCACTGGCGAAGGTAAAGATGTACAAAGATTCAGTGCCAGAGGAGATTGTAGTAGAGATCTATTAGGAAATCGGAAATCTAACATAATAACGCTATCCAAGAAACCCGGTGCAAATCAATGCGTACGCTACCGAACAATCAGCTTGATACTCAAGACAAATATACTTGGAATTGGAATTCATCTACCCATCCTCTTCCGCTTCCTGCTCCTCCTCCTCCTCCTACTACTACTACTACTACTTAAAAATTATAATAATATCACTGGTTGATAAAAAATTTCTCTAAGCCAAACATGTGAATAGGTGATTTTTATTATTTTCTATGTGGGGAATTGAAATTTCTAATCTGTCTTGCTCAATCAAGTCTATGCTTTTTGCTTACACATATCCTGCTTTTTATTAAAATGCATATATATATATATATATATATATATATATATATATATATATATATATATATGCAGCCAGGATTACCCTGAAGATCCATTTAGGTCAAACCTAGGTAGGTTTGCCTGGCTCCTTAGGATTATCATAGGTTTTGTTCTACTTAGTGTATTGAGCACTTTACGTACCTGTCTTTTTACTCGTTTTGTTTCTTTTTCTTTGGACTTGGCGCTTAAAAACTGGACGATTGTTTTCGCCTTGCTTTAATTTTCTTGGTTCTTTCTTTTTTTATTCCCTACTTTTCCTACGGCAATTTGAGCTATCCGAGTTTTTTTCCAAAAGAGTAGTTATATATATATATATATATATATATATATATATATATATATATATATATATATATATATATATATTGTTTATTTAGTCGGCATTTTTTTTTTCATTCATACATGTTTCATTAAATAATATTGACCAGTGTTGTCTATTTATTCTATTGATAAATATTGATATAATATTGATAGGTATTTTTTAATCTAATCTAAGCTTAGATTGGATTAAAAAAATGTGATTTTCTTACTTCGTTTAATGATAATGTTATTAAGCTTATCAGACGTTATGAAAAGAATTTACATAAAATAAATAGACAACACTTGTCTATATTATTTAATGAAACATATATATATGTGTGTGTGTGTGTGTGTGTGTGTGTGTGTGTGTGTAAAATACAGTATTAAAAAGAGATATTACATGAAAATATATAACACTAGCATTAGAGCCCGTCGTTGCCCGGGGATGTAACAGTATGAGATAGATCAAGTATCGACTATCATAAAGATTGAAAAATAAAATTGACAAAGATTATTTTTTAAGGTTGACGAACACTCATGTCTTAATTAGTTTTATTTTTTTTTACGAAGTGGTCAAACCCAAACTCAAACAAAAACATTGTTTTCAATCGTTATGAGTCTATCGATTGAATAGAATTTTTTTATAAACAATTGTCTTGTAAAAGGAATTTGTAAAGCATTCTGAATGTAAAAATAAAGAGAAAAAGTGTGCAAGACATTAAGAAACACTACCTGCCAAAAAAAAGTGAAGTTTTGTTGAAATCGGTTAAAAAATGTAGGAAAGCCGATCCCATATATAAACGAACGCACACACACACACACACACAAAAAAAAAAAAAAAAAAACAAAAACAACCTGGGTTTTATAATAAGTATAACTTGATAACTCGATATTAATAAGTATAACTCCATATGAGTTGTCCCCCTTTCATTAATGCCTCTTAATCGTGTTTTCAAATAGATTTCGTGCAAAAAAAAATTGTTTTATTTCCCAATTTTTGGCGCTGTCAGAACCACCGCAAGGTAATTTTACGTATCCCTGTGAAGTTTTGGTGAAATCGGTTGAAAAGTATAGGAAATCCGATCCAATATAAATATGTACACACACACACACACACACACACACACACACACACACACACACACACACACACACGCATCCTGGTTTTTATAATAAGTAAGATAGATACAGATCATTGAGCGAACACAATTCTACTATTATTTGTATATGATATATTCAAATCATAGTGATGGTGGGTACATTGACCTGGTGTAATGGCTACCAAGATTGTTTCACTAAGACAGTTAAGCCTGAGAAGTGAGGTCGATGCTTACTATGTGCCCAATGATTTCCGCATTGTGCCACATATAACCTTCGCTTTGAAAATTACCATATTACAACAGCCAGAAGTGATATGTTTCTTTCGCCTTTTCCATTTACTCTATTTCTATAATGTTGCTCAAGAGTATGAAACAGAAACCACCAAACATACCTGCGTTCATATTTATTCTCTATCTCAATGTTTTCTGGGTGGGGTCTTTTATCATTCACTGCTCCAAAGTTTTGATTGGACGAAATTGAGGTAGGTGTGGCAAAAGTGAATCTTCAGTTACATTCATTCTAAACTGTAACAAGTTCTCGACACATTCTTTTGTGACAAATTGCCCGTATGTCAACATGGATGCCAGGTACACATATGTATCTCAAACCTTAGAGATGATGAGTAAATATAGATGCATCCCAAAATTAGGTTTAGAACATCTTTTATATGCTTGTATCAAGATTTTACAAACTAGTTTAATTGTTAATATTGCGCTTGGTATCATCTTGCTGGAGAATAATTGTATGAATTTTACATTTCGTTTACATTGGACTTTGCAGATAATATATGCAGTTACGCACAAAGGAAAATTTGTAGCTCTGGTATCCCAAGAATTTTACTCACAGGATTTCCAGCACACTTCTATATTATATGAAATACCCCTATCGCAGCCCGGATAATTGTAGTTCTAAATTTCTATGTTTTGTAACTTCGATTTCCAGGTCTTCATAATTTGACAATTGTGGAATTCTTGTTTAGAAATATTGGAATCATGTGTGCAACACATCATTTTGTTGGCAGGTTTCTTTTTGGAATATTTTATGACAATGTCTCGGCTGTTCTTCTTCTTCAACGTCTTATTTTGTATTTTATTTCCTTTGATTTCTGGCGTGTACACATTTCTTTCCGGCTCCCGGTCAGAGACCTAATGTTAGAAATGTCATTTTCTACTGACAAAAAAAAATATTTTACATAGATAAAGCCCTTCGTAAAGTGTGGGCAATACCCGTGAGATCAATTTTTTTGTATTTCTTTGAGGCATGGAATTCGAGGAACCCTTTCAATTAGTCTACTGGAATCTTTACCAACTAACCCTAGGGCTCCTACTCCAACAGGGTATGTTGATGTTCCCATGTGACACATTTTTAAGATTTCTCTTTCAAGGTCCTTGTATTTTGACAGCTTTTTTAATATCCTCAAAGATACATTGAAGTCTCTAAGGAGACACTTTTTATGTTTGTTGTCTCTAATAACAATATCTGGGCGGTTGGATTTGATTGTTCTCTCAGTGTGTATTGTGTAGTTCCATAGAATTGTAACAGGTCCGATCTCCGTAAGCTGGTCTGGCTAGTGTTCATACAACATTCTTTCAGTTTCCTTCCTAGTTTTCCAGTGCAGATATTGGCCCACTCTGTCATGCCGGGTTTTATACTCAGTGGGTGCCAATTATTATTATTATTATTATTATTATTATTATTATTATTATTATTATTATTATTATTATTATTACCTTTGATTTCTGGTGCATGCACATTTTCTTGCGGGCTCTAATGTTACAAATGTCATCACGAAATTTTTCACTGAGAATTTTTGTAAATGAAAATTAAGAACATGTGATTTTTGGTGTACATAACACAGTAATTGTTACAGGCAACCTAAGAACACACATGTTTGGCAATCTAAGACCACACATTCTGCATAAATAAGGACCTTACTAAGTTTTAAGCTCTACTTGTATACACAATTTTCTGTATTTCAAAAATGCAGTGTACTAGGGATCCCTTCAATGTTTCCATCGGACTTTTCAATCAAACCTAGGGTTCAACTGTAACTAGAAACAATTATGTCCTTCTGTGCCACATTTTAAAGAGTTTCACTTCAAGATACATGTATTTTTTGTTTGTGAAGATCTTCAAAGATATATTAGGGGCTGCCTGAACTCCTATGTTAAAAAGAAAGAACATTTATTCTTTTTTGAATAATCTTCAAAGATATATCACAGACTGCAGGAACTGGCATGTCAATAAGAAAGAACTTTGATTGTTTTTTGAAGAATCTTCAATGATACATTACAGAGAGTAGAAACTCCTATGTCAATAAGAAAGAATATTTTGTTCTTGCGCTCTTTGATCTTGATGCCTGGGAAAATAGCTTTGATTGTTCAGTCTGTGTTTATTGTGATGTCCCATAAAATTGTCCCAGGTCCTATATAGGTAACTGGGTTTGGTTGATGTTCATACAATTTTCTTGCAGTTTCCTTGCCATAAAAGTTGCATTTTGTCCAGTGTAGAATTTGGCCCACGGTATCTTGGCGAGTTTATATTCTGTTGGTGCTAACACGGTGCAACCTGGTACAAGATGGTGTATTGCTTCAGGATATTTATCGCAGAATATGCATTTAGGATTAACACAGTTTGCGTGTGTGTGTGTGTGTGTGTGTGTGTGTGTGTGTGTGTGTGTGTGTGTGTGCAACCTGGTACAAGATGGTGTATTATTTCAGGATATTTATTACAGAATATGCATTTAGGATTAGCACTGTGTGTGTGTGTGTGTGTGTGTGTGCGTGTGCGTGTGTGTGCGTGTGTGCGTGTGTGCGTGTGTGTGTGTGCGCGTGTGTGTGTGTGTGTGCATAGTACTATGCAGAAAGTATCAAACTTTCGGCTTCAACTTTTAACCCTGCACTATGTAACCACGGATGTTTTTTCGGCATCCGCTTTTTTAGTAGGCCATCAGACGCTTATGTTGACATCTTGTCTGCACATAGACAATTTAATTTGCTTTTTCATTCTTTTTATTATATTCTCCTCTACAGTAAGTGTATTATGGTTTGCTTGCAATTCTTCAGCCACTGAAATTCCCTTTAGAATTTAATGGTTTCCTTTATTGCTGAAGAGTGTTTCTTATTTCTTTCATGTTCTTTGACGAAGATCATCATCTAGTCTGGAGTTTCCAAGTAGGTTTGAAAACTAATACTTGCAGATTCGTAAGACATTTCAAGTTAAAATAATCCTCTGACTCCTTCTTATCTGACCACATACAAAATACCAACATCAGCCTTGGGATGGTTCATATGGTGGCAAGTGAGGAATATTGTCATTTTGGCATACATTCACTTAATGTCAGCTATGGTCAAGTAAATCATGCTAAAACTCTATTGTGCTACAGGCAGAGTCAGATTTTCTATATTTGATATTCTATTTTGGGTACTCAACTCATTATACGCACACGTCTCCACTGTTCCTTTCGTAATTTATCCTTCATTCGGGTATGCTGTATTCCATCATCTTCGCTCGTTCCTAGGAATTTGCAGTCCTCTTCTTGTTCCAGATCCCTGTCATGGACCGAGCATGTGAGCAAAGATAAGGTCTTAGATAGGTTACGAACAAAGAGAATGCTGATACTTAACATAAAAAAGAGGCTGCTGAAGTGTCTGGGACACATAATGAGGAAGGAGGGCCTAGAGTATCCGATACTCACAGTTCGAATAGAGGGAAAGAGAGACAAGGGAAAACAACGAGTGACATACGTGACGTGCTTGAGCAGGTGGGTGATAGAACGTGGTCTGGGGGGGGAGCAGAGAGAAGGACCTTGCTGAGAGCTTCAAGTTATAGAGGGAGGTGAAGAACCATGATCGCCAACGTCCTAAAAGGACATGGTACATAAAAAAATCATCATAACTGAAACCTTCTTCAAGACCCTTACATTCATTGTCGTATTCTGGTAAAGTTTTTGAGATCATCAAATGTAAAGTATATGTTGAAACACTTTCTTGTTTACTTTGTAATCATAGCTATTATTGAGTTCATGCAAAATAGGAATTAAGGACAGACAATGAAGAAAGAGTGACAACGAGTCTCCTTGAAGGATTACTCGTCGGATATTTAAACAATATTAAGTGGCAGTACCTTCTTTGTGATTTAGGTATGATGTGTTATTCACCATTTCCGTACTATATTTAAAGAACATTTACTATCACAGAGGAGACTTTCCAAGATTGTGGCACAATATCAAATACTTTACAGTAATCTATCCAAATTCTGTTTAGATTTCTACTTTTTTCTTGCAATTTTCCATGAGTAGTTTATTTATCAGTAGTTGATGTTAGCAACCATATGAATATCTTCGACATTTCTTCTGTTCCAAGGAAGAATGATATTTTCTTTCATAAATGTGTCAGTACAGTTCATCAGGACAGTGGTAATCAATGTATATATCGTGGACAGTTATGTTATTGACTTTCACACGTTTGTGGTAGGAGATACAGTTGGGTTGAATAAGTGATCGTACACATGAAAATATTTCCCTTTTTTATTTGTAACATATTAAATTAACAAGGCGAGAAAATATCAACTGTATCAGATTGCATACTAAAAATGTATGCATATAAAACTAAATAATATGGTTAAGAAAATATAGCAATATATTAATTTATTATGTTCAACAGCAACCAATCTCTTCCTGGAATCTTTAATTAACGATTCACATAATTTAAAAGTTATTTTGTTCCATTCTTCCTGAGTAATTGTCTTCAGGTTTTTGATGTTTGATGGATCTCTATCATGGATCTTATCTTAAAAAAAACCGCCATAAATTCTCAATTGGATTCAAATCCGGCGACTGACTGGACCATTGTAAGATGTTAACGTTGTTATTAGCAAGCCAATTCTTCGTACTCTTAGCAATATGTTGGGATCATTGTCCTGCTGAATATCCAATCAGGAGAAAGAACAAGATTCTCTGCAGAAAGCGTTAAATTTTCGCTTAGGATTTGTTGATATTTTTCTGCATTCATTCTATCATCTACAATTGTTATTTTGCGAACAGCTCGCATCGAAAACAACCCCAAACTATGATACTACACCCACCAAATTTGACAGTTGGTATGGTGTTCTTCGCCGTCTTTCCTCCATACATGTTTCAGGGAATTGCGACCGAACAACTCAATTTAACTCTCATCTGTACAAAGAAATTCTTCCCAATATGAATTTTCCTTATCTTTATGCTACTTCGCAAATTTCAACCTGGCATCTCTATGCCGTTTCAGAAGCAGTGGTGTCTTTCTTGGGGAGCGCGACTTTATACTGTCGCTGCGTAGTTCATTACTAATCGTTTGCTTAGTTACGTAAACACCTGACAAACTCAGATCATACTGAAGGTCTTGTCTGATAACCATTGTGTTATTTTGGACCAATCGCATCAACTGTCTTCGTAATCTAAGAGAGATCTTCCTGGAAGCACCGGGTCTGACTTTGTTCTCAACTGTATTACATCTTTGAAATCCTGCAATTAATGAACCAATTGCTGAAAAAGGTATGATCGTGTCACTGGAGATGTTCCTGTAACTTTTTTCCATTGTTCCATAACTTAATAATTAGCTCTTTTTGAGCACAAGCCATTTCCTTACGTCTAGCCATTTTTAGAATCAGTGAACAGTGACTGCAGAATGACCCAATTTTGAACTGAATGTTGCAATAGAGTTACTGAGAATATTCTAGAACAGTTTAGATTCTTCTACTTTGAAGTACAACCAAAATCTACCGTATTATAATGCAAAAATTGATACTGTACGAACACTTTTTTCCACTATTCGAAATATAAAAAATAGCATAACTATCACTTATCGATGGATTTCTAATTTTGAATTGCAGATTCTGATTCTATGCCCCAAAATACATATATAAAATTGTTATTCGAGGGTTTCATTCGCTATATATGAAAATGACAAGCCTTTGTTTGTTGTATGATCAATAATTCAACCCCATTGTATATAATAACTTCAATGGTTCATTCTGGAAATTAATTTGGGTTATTAATTAAAATTGATAAAATCTGCGCAAGTGTTTCATGCAATTATGGCAGAAGATAGAGCAAAATATTAGATACCATGTTATTAGTTGCGGATTTCACATTTGAGGATTCTATTGGTCAAGAATAATATTAGGTAATAACATTATTTTTGATTATATTTTTAGCCATTTTTGTCCGGGTTTTACTTCCATTTTTTTCTTATTCTCGTTTGATTCACTCTGCATTGGAATTATATTCATTTGGATATCCTTCCTAAAACCTTTGCACTTCTTCAATACATGGTGACTTTTTTTACTTTTTTTGGTCTTCCATTTTCCCTGTAAAATATCTTCAGGTCCATTTGGAATATCTTATTGAGTTCTCTGTGCTTTTAACTGAATTTTGCGTCTAAGTATTTCCTTGCTTATTATTATTATTATCATCATCATTCGATTTCTGCTATGGACACACTACCTACCAAGTCTGCGGAAAGACCCTAAGGCAGGTCGTGGTGTGTTGTTATGGCCACATTTCGGTGAAGTTGCTAGCGTTACATAGACAAAGTTCTCCTTAGTGTGTGTGCTGTACTTAATAAGACAATTTTCTGTATGTCTCTTGCTGGGGTTTCAGGGATTCTTTCAATGTGTTGTTTTGTTCCATTTTTTATAATTCCAAGTGCACCTATTACCACTGGTATTATTCTTGTTTTCAATTTCCACATTTTTTTTTCTATTTCAATTTCCAGGTCTTTGTATTTTGATAGTTTTTCAAATTCCTTGGTTGCTATGTTACAATCCGCTGGACAAGCCATATCAATTAGTAGGCAAGTTTTTTTTTTTTTTTTCTTTCTGGTTTTTGACAATAATGTCCGGCCTATTTGCTTCAATTTTTCTGTCTGTGTGGATGGTATAATCCCATAGAATGGTGACATCTTCTATTTCTGTAACCGGCGCTGGCCGATGTTCATACCAGTGTTTGCTTACACATTTTCCAAAGTGTTTGCACATTGTCCAGTGTAAGTATTGCCCCACTCTATCGTGACGATTTTTATATTCATTTGGGGGCAAGTATAGAACATCCTGAGATTAGATGGTCTATTGTTTCTTGGTATTTGTCACAGAACCTGCATTTTGGATCCACATTATTATGTATGATATTTGCCTGAAAATTCCTAGTGAAAAGACTCTGGTCTTGCGCTGCAAGAATAAAGCCTTCAGTTTCAGACTTTAATCCAGATGCTCGTAACCATCGATGAGTATTAACTTTATCAACATTGGGTTTATTTGCCCGTTCTGGATATTGGCCATGCAGAGGTTTGTCTTGCCAGCGTTGTTTCATCTGTTCAAGGGCTTTATCCTTGGCTTTTTTTTTTTCATATCTTTTGCTGCAATAGTTGGTTCTTGGCTTCTGTTTTGATTTACTACAGAATCTACTAAATGTAAATGTTGTTTGTATTTACTGCCTTCTTTTATTATTGAATATTTTTTCTTTCTGTTTTCATGTTGTTTCACTAATTTTATCATCCAGTCATTTGTTGTTTCCATGTAAGTTAGTAAGCCAATAGTTGTTGTCTTGTATGACAATTCTAGCTGAATAAGACCTCTTCCACCTTCTTTTACGGGGTATGTATAGACGGTCTACATCAGCCTTTGGATGATGCATCTTATACTTAGAAAAAGCTTTCTTGTTTTAGAATCCATTTGTCTGATGTCATTTAGAGTCCAGTTCAAGATGTTGAAACTATATTGGACCACTGGGATGGCAAGGTTATTAATGGCCATAATTCTGTTCTGAGAATTCAATTCAGTTTTTAATACCAGTCGTACCCTTCTATAGTACTCTTTACGCACTATTTCTTTCATTTTCTTATGGTGAATTCCTTCACTCTCATTTACACCTAGGTACTTATAAGCTTCTCCTTGTTCTAAATCTTTTATTGTTACAGCAGGGTCTAAACTAATAGAGGAAGTTTGTTGTAGCGATCCTCGTAAAACTGTAGCTTTAGCACATTTATCCAAATTGAATTTCATTCCAATGTCTTCACTGAAGCATTTTACAGTTTGCAGAAGACCTTCCAGCTCATTGTCATTCCTAGCATACAATTTTTAAGTCATCCATGTAAAATAGATGGTTTATTTTCTTTTGAGCTATTTTGTAACCGCATTCTGTCTTGTTAAGTTGGCTGGTTAATGCTATAAGTGATATGCAAAATAATAAAGGAGACAAAGAGTCACCTTGAAATATTCCTCTATTGATGTTTATTTCGCCAGACTTATAGGTTCCATTTTTATGATTGAGGTAAAGTGTAGTTTTCCATATCGACATACATTGTTTGATGAAATTGATGATAACGGGTGATACCTTGTACATACTTAAAGACTTTAAGATCCAGGAATGTGGTACACTATCGAATGCTTTACGATAATCTATCCAGGCAATACTAAGATTTTTTTTCCACGGAAGCAGTTTTCCAGGATCATCCTATTAATAAGTAATTGGTCTTTACATCCGTAGCAGCCTCGTTTGCACCTTTTTTGTTCAAGTGGTAGTATGTCATTTCTTTCCAAGAAGAAATATGTCTGTTTTGTTAAAATAGATGTTAACAGTTTGTATGTTGTTGGAAGACATGTAATTGGTCTATAGTTTTCGGAATATTTGTGTCACTATTTTTGGGTAGAAGAAAGGTAACTCCTTTGGTCATCCATGCAGGAATTTTAGTTGGATCGGTAACCATTTCTCAAAGTTCTTTGGCGAGTTTTTTGTGTGCTGTATTTAAATAATATAGCCAGAAGTTAGGAATTTTATCTATTCCTGGAGATTTCCAGTTGTGTGCATTTTTTTTTCAGTGCACATTTAACATCTTCTTCTGTGATTCCCGCCCATGTCTGTTCTGGTTTATTTTTCATTCGTTCTAACTCTTGCGCAATCCAATCTGCCTCTTCGTTGTGTTCTTTAGGCAAGCCCATATTTTTCCCCAGAACTGTATAACTTCTTCCATTTTAGGGGACTGTCACTTCAATTCTTTGTTTACCTATTTCCCTGTAAAATTTCTTTGCATCGGTTTGAAAGATCTTGTTCTGTCTATAGAATCTTGATCTTTTCTCGTAGCGTCTTATTCTTTGAGCCTTCAGTTGTATTGTTTGCTTTATTTTTTTTTTTTAGTTGATAGGACTTCATTTTCATTCCTGATATTGTATTTTCTTTCGACTCTTCTGCCTTTTCTAGTTCTTACATTTACTCCTCTTGCTAGTTCATCGAGTACTGATAATTCACTTCTAAGGTGTTCAATTTCTTTTTCTATTTTTCTTTTCCAAGGTGGATCTTCATGTCTGTGAGACTGCCTTTTTTTTTTTTTGATGTTCAGTTTATTTGTTGCTGCTATTGCTGATGCATATATTGCTTCATTGAGATTTATATGAGTGTCTTCTTCATCCAGAATCAATTTGAGTGCTGCATTATAGAGCTTAATAGTTTTGAGGTTATGCTTTGTTGGTTGTAATTTTGGGAGTTGTTCTCGTTCCTCCATTGCAATATTCTGTATCTGACTTATATGGCTCATGATTTCATCCTTGGCTTCTTGTATATTAATCTTGTTTTCTGTGAAATAATTCTGTTCGATGAATTTTGAACTCGTTTTATTACCGTCTTGTGACTGACTAAGATCATACCTTTCCAACATTTCTAAATTTTCAGCATTATCTTCACAGTGATTTGTGTGTATTTCGGTTTTTCATTATGACCTGAGGCTTGTGTGATGTTACTACTTTTTTTTTTCCCGATTCGGTTCCTTTTCATGTTTTGTTGGTTCATCTATTCTTGTTGCAATTCTTTTTATTTCATTAATTTCAGCCTCTGTCAATCGGTTATTTCGCATGATGTCCCTTCTTACATTGGCTAGTTTATTTTTGTCTATGTACTTTCTAATTGTTTGCCCAACCTTCTCTCGCCAAATGTCATATGTTTGGCGAGTGATGTTTTTCTGAGGTTTGAGTAACGCTTCATGGAATGCAGTCATAACAACTTTGTACTCCTCACGAGACCATTTTTTTTTTTCTTTCCTTAAATTTACGGTTATGGATCTAGCTGGAGAATTTACAGGACCATCATTAGGATTATCCTGGTTGTGGGGACCTGAAGATTCATTCTTTGTGTAGGAGTTTGTTCCTATGGCAGATTTTTTCGACCTCAGGTAGGTTCCCTCCTGAAGGACGGGCTCCCTGTTTATCCACTGGAAGAGCCATACTGGACGTTTTGTTTCTATTTTTAATTTTCATATTAATCCCACGAGTGACGCACGGGTCCAAAAGTCCACCCAAAGTTGCCCGGCACGTTGAGTAACGGTCTTTTACAGACAGGGTTCCGAAGCCTGTAGGGGATCGTTCGCGACCTCATAACGCAGTAGCCATTCACCTCGGCACGATTAACACCTTGAGTTGCGGGTTGTTGTTCGGAGTTTTCCTTCTCCTAAATGGGTTGCTAAGCAACAATAGACAGAGACACGATTGGAAATCAAAGAGAATGACGCTGGTTAAAAAAAAAAAAAAAAAAAAAAAAGTTTACATTCGTTTGTCTTTGCTGTGAAATTTAAAAATAATTTATTGGCCCATCTGTAAATTCCACGATATTCCTTCTTAGAAAGATTGCATCTTCTTTTCATAAATTCATAAAATGTAATATGTAAATGTAAATTCCGTTATTTTTTAAAGTCGTTGAAAATAGCGTTGTTTAAAAAAAAAAAAAAAAATTATTATAAAAAAAAAAAAATTATTATAAAAAAAAAATTATTATAAATTATAAATTATAAATTATTATAAAAAAAAAATTATTATAAAAAAAAATTATTATTATTATTATTATTATTATTATTATTATTATTATTTCCCTTGATTTCTGTTTTATACGTATACGCTTTACTTTCCTGGTGCCTGACAAATACCTAAGGTTAGAAATCGCATCATTTTCCACTGGGCAGTTTTAAAAAAAAAATGAAAGATCATATATATTTTACATAGATAAAGCCCTTCGGAATGTGTAGGCTGTCCTCGTGGGAAAATTCTTTTAACGCATTTTTTAACGCATATATTATAAGGAATCTTTTCTAACCAATCCGAAGTTTCCAATTACAACTAGAATTTTTGATGCCCTCATGTGCGCCATTTTTGAGATTTCGATTTCAGGATCCTTGTATTTTGATCGTCTTTTGAAGATCTTCAAAGATACATTGCAGTCTGTCTATAAGAAAGCACATTTTGTTTTTGGGGTTATGTGATCACGATGCCTCGGCGATTAGCTTCAATTGTTCCTTTTTTTTTGAAAAGTCCCATAACAGGTCCTACATTATATTCAGTGGATGCCAATACCGCACAACCTGATACAAGATGGTCAATTGTTTCCTGATATTCATCACAGAATCTGCATTTTGGGCGAACACGATTTTTCCATATGTGTGCCTTTTAATTTCTAGTTAGAAATAATTGGTCCTGTGCAGCAAGAATAAAACCTTCGGTTTCACCATTTAACCCTGCACTACATAGCTATTTATCATTATTATTATTAGTAGTAGTAGTAGTTTTAGTAGTAGTAGTAGTAGTAGTAGAATTAGTATTATTAGTAGTAGTACTAATATCCGTGAAAATTTCTGGCTTTTTCTATTTGAAGAATTTTCTGATGTATCCACACACTTCAGTTTATGTTACAACAGCCTACGTGAATAAATTCCCCGTGGAAATTGCTGTTTTGCATCGGTAACTATTGAAACTTTGCAAAACCATTCCAATAACAATCATAATTAAGAATGTATACTATTATTTAAATTATTAAGAGGACACAGATGAAAACTTTTGATATTATGAAGCTTTTACATTTCACTGAAACAGAATTTAAACATATGTGAGCATTATCCCCCTCTCTCTACTCTTCTTTATTTCTCGCATTTTCTCTACCAATCCACACAATGTTTATGATATATGTTCTCCGAATTGCCACGACATGTAAACGAAATATGTCATAATTTATAACGTACTGACAGGGCGTAAGGTACGTGCAAACTAATTAAGGAACAAGCAGAATCGTTACTATTAGAATGACTCGGGAAATTACACGGTTTTTCTATTTGAATATGCTCATGAATCTTAATTCAGACGTTAATGATTGAATAGGCACGTATGTTCTACGACAATAAATCATCCGTAGAAAGTCCCCTATCGCTTCGTGAAATATTTGCGCTTAACAACTCTAAAAACAATGCATTAACAGTGATAAATATGAATGATGGTCTTTATTTTGAAACGTGTGTACAGGTGAAAATATTTACAATTGACATTTTTTTTTCCATTTCACTGAAATAGACGTTGAACACTTCTATCTTCCCATATTTCTTGTCTTCTGTTTATCTTTCTTTATTTAAATCATTTTATCACTGAAAATAAGTAGCGGTCTTGAAATGTCATTTCCCTGTTTTAACGCAATCAAAACGAAATTGTCATGAGATATTGGCACGGCGTAACGGTCGTGCGAAGTAACTAAAGACCTAACTAACTAATGAAGGGAGGGATATTCAGAATTCTAATACAAATTATTATTATTATTATTATTATTATAAACTCAATTGGTTATTATTATTCTGTAGTCATATTTAGAGAAAGTTTAATAACAAATCTCATCATATCGTTAACATCTTTCTAAAAATCCTCAGACATTCAATCAATACTGCTGGCTCGACAGTTTCGATCAGTCCTGATATCTGTTTGATCTTAAGTCATCAATACCAAATCGAGTGTCTCAGGCTAGAATCCAAGTATAGAAATATATAGTAACACCTCTAAAACAAAACTGATTTCATTTAATCACCACAAAGAATCTTTTCTAGCTTACATCAGCATGGTCTCACGTTTTTACTGATATGAAATGAGGTGACAATATTGAATCAATTGCTACATCGACTACTATGAAAGTTAGTCCTGTTTGTTGTGACAGAAAACATTTTTTTTTTCAGAATCCATCTTGCACATTTATAAATCACCCATTTGGCTGTGCATAGAAAACTGTTGCTGTATCTGGTCTAGTGCTCCTTCTATATATGTTGATATTCTTGTAGCAAATCAAATAAAGGTCTATAATTTAATCGATTCTAACCTGGCAACTCGGTTTCAGTCACTTTCTTACCCGTCATCTTCTCTCTTCCGGAAACCTGTTCATTTCTCGCCCATTCTTCACTTCATATCACTAAAGTTTTATTCTTTCACTTACTGTAATCCCGGGCATCTTAGTGGCATCATCGCCTTGCCTGGGGTGAAATGATTAAAAAATATTAACTGTTTGAATTAGCAGTTTCTACAGTTCCGAGGTGAGATTGTAATAGTGTAGACTTTGTTCACTTAAACCCAGTGTTTCGCCATTAAAACGACGTCTTCTTTATAGAAATGTTTATTTTCTTTTGCATTTACAGATATCATTTCCGCACTGTTTGTTTATTTAGGATGAATAGTATGTATTAATAAAATACTTGTATATTGTACTCTTGTGTTCAGGTTTGCTTTCATGGCATTTATAGACTGACTATAAAGTAGTGGTGCTAGAGCTGTGAAACCTTTCTGCTAACCAGAGATGGAACGGTTACGTTGAGTCAATAGCTTCGTCCACCGCAAGAAAAGTTGTCTCCCTGTGCCATGGAGTATTGCTGCCACATATTGTTTGTCTCAAGGTCCTTGATAAAATCGAAAGACCGATATGCAATGTAATTAGCCCTGATCTGCCATCTCGCCTGCTGTCGCCCTCTCACAGACGTACCGTCGCCTCCCTCTGTCTTTTTTTACTGATACTTTCACGTTAACTGCTCCGATGAGCTGCTTTCGCTGGTTCCCAGATTCATGAATTTAAGCGTTCAACCAGGTTGTCGTCTCGCTCTCAGCCTTTCACTGTCGAAACAGTTAAATGTAGTCTACGGACGGGAGGAACCCGAAAAAGGCTGCGCCGAAGGGCGGAGTCTCCGTCGGGGAGGTAAAACCGGCCCTGAACCCGTTTGTACGGGTTCAATGGGCATATTTTTGACCGAGCACATAGGCTCGGAATGCCCACGTTAAAAAGGCCTTGTGCCACATGACACCCTCGTGGGGGGGTGACTGAATATTGAATATTATCTCTTCTACTCTTCATGGCTCGCATTTCTCGCCTGTGGAACTCTCTCTCCATTTCTTGTTTCCTTGATAGCTACAATCTCCAACTATTCAAATGTAATATCAATTGACGTCTCCAGATGGCCTGACCTATCCCCTATCGTTCTCTTCTTTCTTTCCTTTATGACTCCTCTTTGCTCTCGTCCCAACACTCTGTAACCCTTGCGTGCTAGTGGCTTCCGGCTTGTTTGGGGTGAAATGCTTAAAAAAATAAAAATAAATAAATGATTCGATCTGGATCTCATTTGAGACAACCTCAATAGATTGGCAGTCAATCGACATAGCAAAATGTCCGCCTCAAGTTTTGTGCACGGAACAGGATTTATTATGAACGTAAATATATACCACCAAGCTTAGTACCTTTGATGTGGGTCTTGTGTAATGTTTAGCGACTCAAATCTCAAATTCGCCACGAGTTCTGTTCGGTCACATTCGTAGCTATACAAACGGGAATGGTCTTTTTTTTAAGCAGTTCCCCCACTCAAGGCGCAAGGTGTTACAGAGGATTGAGAACAAGAGTAAAGAGGCATGTTTGAGGAAAGAAAAGGGGAAAAGCTCAAGGTGTCAGATGCCGATTGACATTACACTTGAATATTTGAAGATTATAATCATCAGGGAAGCAAGTAAGGGGAAGGAGGTTCCACAGACAGGAAGTGCAGGAGAAGAAGCAGTTTCAGTAGAAGAGACGGTTACATTTAACCGATTTGACAGTGAAAGGGTGAGACCGAGATGTCAGCCTGGTAGCTCGCTTAAAGTCATGTAGTCTGGGAACCAGCGAAAGTAGCTCGTCGGAACAGTTGCCGTGAAAATACTTGTGAAAGAGACAGATAGAAGACACGGCATGTCTGTGAGAAAGCGACTGCAGACTAGATGCAGATCAAGACCTATCATCTTGCATATTCGTCTCTGAATTTTGTCGAGAACCTCTAGACGTACAGCGGGAGCACCAGATTATATATTCCATGCAAGGGAAAATGTTGATTTATAAATTTGAAAGGTGGACTCAGACGAGAAAAACTCTTCTGGCACGACACAGAGAACCAAATTTCCTTGCTGTAGATGAAGCTATTGATTCAATATTTATTCCAGCGCATGTCTGTGGACAGCAGACGTAACGAGGCGCTCTCGTGGGGTTAGAAAACAGCCATTCTGATGTGAGTCATGGAGCGTTCTCGGTGGTGGGTAATGTAGAGCAGTTTTGTTTGGGAGGCAATAATGTTTATAAACCATTTCCTGTCCCAGCCACCCACAGATTGGAGATTCTTTACGACTCTGACATCCTTACTGCTATTCACCTCCACACAATATGGGTTATATAGTAGGACATTTTGTCTTTTTTGGTTTCAATTCGGTAACCAATTTAGGAGAAGGATAACTCGGAATTCAAATCCGGCCTGAATAGGGATTGGCTTGTTATGATGTTCTTGCGTTTGCCACACCAATTCTTCTGTGGTTGGAGTACGATTCTATGTTATAATGTGACATGATGTGTATGCTTCATTTATTGGAATATTGTCTTCTGTGTATATTAAAATGGCCAATGTATTGCAATGATGTTATCTCACAAGGCTTTGAATCTCGGTGAAGGGTCATTATAAATACTGTCCAGAACACGTGCTTCTGAAGCGTATCAAATACTTACTTCAACAATCAGATGTCAGTTTACTTGGAAAAATATCAATGGAGTTATTAATAAGATTTCACAGCTCTAGCCCCAGTATTTCAATGTCAGCCTAAAAACATTTAAGTCCACTGTCGTAATTGAATAAACATTAAAATAATCTTAAGTTTCAGAAAAAACAAAAACATTGCGGGTTCGGATATTTCTGTTCTTATATCGTTACCGTCATTAGAAATAAAATAATTTAATTAAGGTTCCATTGGAAGAAAAATTGTAAGCGAGATTCAAGTCGTCGGCAAAAAAAAATCTATAGTATGCAAAAAGACGTTGAACCCACAAGAAATAATAGCAAATATTAAATGATTACATCCAGATAGAGCAGCAGTTAGAAGAAGGTTGAAATTTTTGTTACAAGGTTAAAAGTTGCACTCAGTGCGGACCTTTAAACTAACTCCTGCGGATGGCTAATTTGGGCCCCCGGCTAAGAACAAAAAGTACCTCTGGGCTATCTTCGAAAACAACAATGATAATTTTGAAGAAATAATATGAATTCCTCAATTCATTCCCCGTAACTTCAAAACAGCTTTAACTCTGAATCGAGCTATAAGTCCAATTCCTGTCAAACGACCGATTTATACCGAAACTCCGATTTAGGCCGAAATTCCAATTCATAACGAAAATTGAGTTCTTCAAATCACTAATTGTTCTAAATTTCAAAACCTAATGTCACAGAATCTCTCACTTTAACTGTGATTCCTTGGTATTTTGAAGAAATAAAACTGATTTCCTCAATTCAAAAAAAAAACATTTGGAGATATTTTAAACTGAATTTAAAATCATAAAGTTTTTCTGTTGCTTTAAACTCAGTATAAATTAAACAACTGTTAAAAATCACTAATATTTTCATTTATTTAAGATTTGGATTTTTAACTGTTATCTTATAGGGACACACAGCCAAATGCTTGATTTTCAAGGACAAGATGAAGGGTATATTTTCAATTCCTGGATCATCATTGTTCAAAAAAGATATTTCTCTGTAGAACGAGCGTGCTATGAGTTAGAAGCTTTTCTACCCTACGTAAAAACGAAATTTGCTGTTTATTTATTTAGATTTCAAATATAATTTAAATAATGGTGTTCGTTCCTCCAACAATAACATTTTTGATCTCAGACATTCAGAGTACTTAAGTCAGCAATCGAAGAATTAGCCTTTTTTCAGGACACGTTTCCGATTATTACGAGAAGACACAAAGAGGTGCCTGTAGTGATCGGAACTATCATGCTGTTACAGCCAGACAAATGGTAGCTGAATGCACAAGTGTGAACGAATAAGAAAATTTATCTGATATTTCCGATAAGAAGCAAAAGCATATATACCGGCTTTAGCCAATGAATAAACCTCAGTAACACAATTCTCTAGAGAAAGGTTAAAAATATCAATCCAAATGGTGGCTCGAATAAAGTCACGAAATGAATCACAAGCAGTGCACTTGTAATAGAAAGCAGTCAGGTGAATGGGAGGTTGTTTTTTAATCATTTCAATACAAACATGGCGGGGATGCCATTATAAGCAGATAGTTTCAACGAGTGAAAGAGAGAACAGATTGTTTATAGGGAGAATTGAGGAATGAACAAAAGATGAACGGGATTGAAGAAGATAAAAGATGGCTATTGACGTTGCATTTAAATTTTTGAAGATGGTAGTTCCGCTGGTGAGAAATGCGAGGAAAGAAACTTTTGGAGTAGTATTGGCTGTTTCATTTAGAAATGTCAACAGGGATCAGTGGAACCTAGATATGAATCTAGTACCAAGCTTAAATCCATGTATTTGGGGAACCATGGGAAAAAAAGCTTATCAGAACAATTGCCATTAAATTATTTATAGAAAAGGTAGAGGGGAACCACGCCAAGTCGTAGAAAGTGACTGAAGTCGAGATGCCAAGTCAAGATCAATTAAATTACAGATCCATCTTTGGATATTGGCAAGAACATCTAAATGAATAGCGGAAGCACTGGACCGGATATAGCAGCAGCATTCAATGCAAAGTTGAATGGTAGATTTTTAATTGTGCAAAATTGACTTTGATGATGTTTTTACCATTGCGACACAATTTTCCTTGCAGTAGATGCAGCAATTGATTCGATGTAGTCCTTCCACTTTAAATCAGATATAAACTTGAGGTCATGAAGGCGCAACTCCTGTCTAATAGACATTGTTTGCTGACTGAATGTGTGATCTTATAGCCTCTAAAAATTTGGTGCTCGTGACAACTTGCGTCTCAGTGATAATATAATAAACTAGAATAAGTTTTATATCCCTCCAATATTCACTCATTTGCTGATAAATCTGAAAGTATTGCGGGTAAATACGCATTCAATTCTGATTTTTAACTCAATTGGAATAGACTTGTTTGAATTTCCACTAAGAACTGTGTCTCTCTTGTGTGATCAAAGTGGGTTGGTTTTTCAAATTATTTAGAAAATCAACGTTCCACTCGATCTGTAAGCTGAAATTTGGTTTGATACGAACGGCCATTAAGAATCAGATTCAAGGCTTAAAGCACTTTTGGAGCTTTTATTTTTAAGCATCGCCTGAAAAAAATGGACAGAAATACCTAATTTTAAGAATAATCCAAATAAAGTTGATATTTCGTATTAGAAACATTGAATAAAAATATATTAAAACCAGAATTCTAATTCTGAATCTACATAAACAAAATATGCAAGTCTTTACTGTATTTGATTTGTGAAATCTGTGTAAAAGTGTGTAAAAGATAACATAAAAAACTGCTCAATGAATAAATTTGATAAACCGTTTGTTGGATCATAATATAAACCAAGCGATGAATATGTAACACCATAATGCTGCTGGGCACAAATGATAAGAGAAAATGTTTTAAATTCGCATTATTAAAAATGGCACTAAAACTACTTCCCTAATTAATATATTGTATCATAATATAGGTAAATTTTCGGAATATTTTCCTTTCGAATTATATGAATTTCTCATTTGATGGCACAATGATTTAGTAATAATATGGTTGTGCCATGAATCTTGCCATATAAAATTTGTAAAGCTCCAGTAAATTATAAATATTATCAGGCTTTGCTATGAGGCTTTCCCTTATCATCGAAATTAAATTCGAACGAGAAGACTTGAAAACTAACCTTAATCATTAAACACCTTTCCTCAAAGAACACCAACTGTCCAATTGAGTACAATACTACGAATCTAAAATCGACCGGTTAATTTCCAGTTTAAGCCCCGCAAAAACATCTGGAACTAAAATTTCCTGGAAGTTTCAATTTTGGCGTGAATTTACATGTTTATTTTTATATAACAGTAAAAGTTTGCAGAAATTTACTATCTAGGAGTTATCGACAATAAAACTTTGAACAGATTTGCATCGGGTCTGTCCGCCATTACTGGCATTGTTTACATACATTTGCCTCTTCTAATCATGCGCGGAAGCTTATTTAGTTAACGGCCTTTTTACTAATTATTTTTCTTACTTTCAGTTATTGCGCAAAGCCAAAAGAAAGTCTTTAGACACTTTTGAAAGTAAAGCTTTTATTGATTTTTAAAATTTATTTAAGTTATTTAGAAAAGCAATGAGAATATTGTTTTTTTTTATATTGAAGCCTGTAATAATGAATTGTTTTTTAATAGGTAGCCTTTCCGCAATTGTCATTGCTATTTTGTAAATAATCATGCTTATTGCTTAAAATTGTTTATGTTATTATTAAGTCCTTTGGCAGGGTTATTTTTTTTTAATAATGATGCTTTTAAAAAGAAATGAACCTTAAAATTATTCTTGTTATTAATCCCTTTCACGTATTTTTTTTTATTTTGAAAATAATCATGTTCTTTTTTAATTTCGCGCATAAATTTGCGCAATAATCAAAGGCAAGTTTCCCTTCCGCGCATGACTGGAAGTGGCAAACGAATGTAAACAATGTCTGTAATGGGCTGTAGCCGCGACGCGAATAAGTCCGAATTGTTATTGTCGATAATTCCAGAACACTAATTTCCGCAAACTTTTACTGTTTTTCCGAAGTAAGCATGCAGATTTACAGAGAAATAGAATTTTCAGGAAATTTTAATTGCAATTGGTGTGCGGGGGCTTAAACTGAAAATTATCAATCGACCTGGCCTATTGTGTGATATATATATATATATATATATATATATATATATATATATATATATATATATATATATATATATATATATATATATATATATATATATATATATATATATATATACACACACACAGGGGGGAAATAAATATTCATACACATGAAAAATTGTATTTTTTAAAATGTAAAAGCCTTAACTAAAACAAATTTTGATACATTTTATGTGGAAAGATACATTTTATTAAAAAATAGTAATAAACTTAATTAATTCTTATTCTAACAGAAATTAATGCATTTTTTTTTCATTTTTAACTGATGAGAAAAGTACTCGTACAAAACAAAAAAGCATATTAACATAATTTAATACTTTGTGGAATATCCTTTATTGAGTTCAACAGCTACCAGTCCTGTGCCATGGAGTATTGCTGCCACATATTGTGTACGCCTCAACTAATGTTTTCACACACTGAGTGGTATTTTGTCCCATTCTTCTTGGAATATTGTCTTCAAATTCTTGATATTTGTTGGTGCTCTTTTCCCAGTTTGAATTTTCAAACATCGCCATAAATTCTCAATTGGTTCAAGTCTGGGGACTGACTTGGCCATTGCAAGACATCAACGTTGCTTTCAGATAACTATTTTCTTTGTAGATCTAGCGGTATGCTTAGGATCATTATCCAGTTGGAAAACCCAATCAGGATGTAGCCGAAGTCTCTCAACAGAACGCATTAAATTGCCTTGCAGGATTTTCTGGTAGATTTCGGCATTCATCTTTCCATCTATTATTGATATTCTGCGAGCACCTTTTGCAGAAAAACAGTCCCAGATCATGATACTTCCACCACCAAACTTTACAGTTGCCAACGTGTTCTTTGGTAAGTAGGCTTCACCGTCCTTCCTCCACACATGATTGCGATAATTATGACCAAACAACTCTATTTTAGTTTCATCTGTACATAGTACTTTTTCCCAGAACGAATATTCATTATCTTTATGCTCTCTAACAAATTTTAGCCTAGCATCTCTGTTTCAAGAGGAGTGGAGTCTTTCTTGGGATGCGTGATTTCAGACTGTTTTTGTGTAGTTCATTACTTATTGTACGCTTGGTTACTTTAATCCCTAATGCACGCAGGTGTTTCTGCAGCTATTCTCGGGTAACCTGTGGGTTTTGTTGGATCTGGCGTCCTAATATCCTTGCTGATCTTAGAGAAATCTTCCTAGGAGCACCTGTTCGTCTTTGGTTTTCGACGCTGTTAAGAGTTTTAAACCTTGCAATGAACAAAGCAATTGTAGTAAAAGGAATATCCAAGTTGTTATAAATCGTTCTGTAACTGTTCCATCTTTCTAAAGAGACAAAATGTGTTGTTTTTGTGAAATAGTCAATTCTTTACCTTTAGGCATTATTAGAACCTTCTCGTAAGACTAGAAATTGCAGAACGCTCTGATAATGGCTCATAGCGTTAACTATAATTACTGATAACATTACTGGAACATTCTAGAATATACTTTTTTCATAATTAATTGATTATTTTATTCTAATAATTAATTTGTACCAATAATTTTTTCACCAGTTAGGATTCGAAAAATGCATTAATTTCTGTTAGAATAAGAATTAATTAAGTTTATTATTCTTTTTTAATAATATATGTCTTTATACATAAAATGTGCCGAGATTTGTTTTATTTAAAGGCTTTTACATTTATAAAAATACAATTTTTCAAGTGTACGAATATTTATTCCCCCCCACTGTGTGTTTGTACATATATATATATATATATATATATATATATATATATATATATATATATATATATATATATATATATAGTTTTAAAAACAAGGAATGTATTGATTTTAATTGTAAAAGTCCCTAAGGCCCTTTCAACCAACATCTCACCAGGAGACAATCGTTGGATCAATGAAAAGAATATTAACGACAATGAAGAGCAAAAAGAGGGGGGAAACACACTAAAATAACAAACAAGTGTATATATTTGTAACGAGGGGAGGGGAAATAAGCGTGTAAATAAATTAGCGAGGGACTGTTAAAATAAAATATCCCTTAACAGATTAAGAGAATTTACAAATTCTTTCTGCCGGCAGAGAGAAGGTTTTCCTTAATACTATGCAGACCGATTCCAAAATCGGCTGTATGAATAATTTTAAACCACTCTTTTTAAACGACTTTTGTACCTCTAAACATTATATATATATATATATATATATATATATATATATATATATATATATATATATATATATATATATATATATATATATATATATATAACTCCATGCGTATTTTCTGATATACTTTGTAAAATTGATTCTAAATAGTCATATGGAGATGATATTATCCCTAAAATAGTCCTTAAGATATGTGTTTATTCTCTCTCTAAACTATATAATAAATGGCTTGCGTTTTTTTCTTTTTTGTTTGTTTTTTTTTTGTGTGTGTGTGTGTGTGTTTTTTGTTTGGTTTTTTTTTTGCTTCTACTTGTTGGTGATCCTCTTCTGTTGTTCCAGTCTTTAAGGACTCAGGCGAACCATCTGATCGTTGTAACTCTTAACCGCTTAGCATTTCGTCTCCTTTTGGCAAAGTACTAAATGCTCTAATCAATTGTGAAGTGGTTAAGCCTCTCTGTTTGCAAAGTCTTCTTTCAAACAAGCAACATGGCTAGATTCTGATGTATTAACTGTTATTGCGGAAAGAGGCTATCAAACTTTATATAAGAATGGTGAAAATATGTCGGTTGTTTTGGATATCTCAAATGCCTCTGACCATAATTAGAAGGTAGTGATTTCGAAACTATCTTGGATTTCTGTATTTAATTATTTGTACTAGGCTAAGCTGTACTGGACAGCTCCGGGTGGAGTAATACATAATAATCGAATCCAGTAGCTCATTCTTAATATATAACTAGTTCAATCGTACGCCACAATATAAAAGCAGTGTAAATAATTATATCATAATTGCTTCTCTTTCATTTTAATTAATGTCTTATCGCACGTTTTCTGTTTGTATCATCTACGCTTTTATAACATAGTTTTTAGTAATGTTCCTTGTAATGTTTGACTTTTAAGAACTTTAATTAAGTTTGATTTTGGTTTGTTTCACAGTCGATGCTTAAATGTTAATTGCATTTTTCTTCTAAAAGAAAATTGAAATCCATCCAGTTCTTTTCTGTTTTAAATTATAGGAGTCCATTATCTTCACTGAAATAGCGGATTCATTTACATCAATAGAATAATCTTAAGGTGCGCACATACTTTGAAATTTTTGAAGAGACTAAGGGAGATACGCACATACAACTTACAGCAGATCTCTCTCAGACACACATACGTACATACACAGACATACACACACAAAGGCACACATACACAAAAGACACACACAAAGGCACACACACACACACACACACACATATATATATATATATATATATATATATATATATATATATATATATATATATATAGAGAGAGAGAGAGAGAGAGAGAGAGAGAGAGATAGATAGATAGATAGATAGATAGATAGATAGATAGATATGGGGAGATTGAGAGGGAGTAATGAATAGATAGAGATGGGGAGAGAGACAGAGATGATAGTGACATATAAAGGTACCTAATAGTGTGTATCTGAAAGCCCAAATTATGACATACATTTATTATCTGAAATTTGATCGGTATGTTTTTACTGTAAAATGTTTGTTGCATTTCGCTAAAAAAATAATTCCAGAAACTCTTCACGATCGGATTGACTTTCCAAGACTTGAGCAATGAATGATTCGGTCACCTGTTGTTTCTGGCCGATATTATTTTTTTTTTTTGAATTAGCTTAATGTGAATTTTGTATAATTTGAAACATTCTGTTGCCGTTATATTCTCCATGGCTTATCAATTCAAAGTATTCGTTTAGACCGGTTACCACCTAAGTTTATAGAACCCAGTCTCCAGAATATTTACCACATAGATTTGAAAGTGAAGATGGGATGGTTTCATGCCTTTCCTAAAGGTGTGAAATTGAATATATCGAATTTCCTTTGTGGGCCATTACGCTACCAGTTAAAATACTGTCTACATTATCTAATTATTAATAATGATTAGTTTTCAATCCGGTAAATCATACCGAAAAATAAAAAAAAGTTCTTGTTTCCAGTGTTGCTTCCTGCTATTTCCTATCTGTTTATATTGGTGAGTTGTTGAAATTTGGGATGTACTTAAAATGTACGAAGAGTTCGAAAGTGTTTACGCGGCCTTGTAGGTGATGAATTAATCACCACATTGAATTATCACGGAGGTGGAACGTGCCGGGATTTCACTAATATATGGATATTAATATGGCTGATATTTGGAGTTACATTCCTTACTGTCACCATCTCTGACCTTCACAGCTCGGAACCTCCCTGGCGTGTTCATAATAGCAAATCATCCCTATCCATTTCATGGCCATTTAATAAAAAGCAACTTCCACTCAGACAACTTCTTCTTAAGAAGATATCTATCTATCTATCTATCTATCTATCTCTCTCTCTCTCTCTCTCTCTATATATATATATATATATATATATATATATATATATATATATATATATATATATATATACTACAGTTCAAAAGATTGAAGACACACCAAGAGTTAGCACAGTATGAATTTCACAGAGCTCTTAATTACATATACTTTGAGAAACATTTGAAACGAATTCCAAAAAAATCTGTGCTGCTGTAATTAATAATAAAGGAGAATATTTTGACGAGAGCAAAATTTTATCATAATATCCTTTCTTTGATTTTTGCCATAATAACAAATCAAGTGACAATTTTTTGGCATAAAGAGTGATTGTAAATATAATCTGTTTTCAATGGACTGATTATGTGTTCATCTAGGACGGACGAAAATATAAAAAAGATATATATATATATATAGTATAAAACTGTATATAAAAATTCAATCATATACAATCAAAATGTATAACTCTTGTTTGTATCGCTACTTCTATCTTTGTAATTTCCGTCCCGCTGAAGCATTATTTTTATAAGCATTTCGCCTCAAGCAAGGTGGGAGTACCACTACTACGCAAAGGGTTACAGGAAGTGAAAGTAAGGGAAAAAAAACTGGTTATAGGATTGAGGAAAAGGTAAAAAAAGGAACGGTGAAAGATCAAAGGAAGAACAGGTATCGAGGAATCGGAAAAAACATTAAACCAATTTTTATTTAAATACATAAAACTCTATTATTTTTTAAACATTGGCAAAAAATGATATTGAAATGACAACATTTACATGAGCAAGGCTAATGTTATTGCCTGTGTATTATATCCAGATACCACCAGAAATTCATGATGAGCAATATTAATTAGAATTTAATTTATTTTTAATGTTATTTTGCTATCATTAAATGGATGGGCAACACCAGCTTGGCCTGCTTGTTTCCAGTTCAATTTGCTACTTAATGATAATTCATGCTCACTCTGATCTTAATGTTTGTTTCTGTTTGTTACAAAATAAAAGAAAATTACAACTGTGTGTGTGTGTGTGTGTGTGTGTGTGTGTGTGTGTGTGTGTGTGTGTGTGTGTGTGTGTGTGTGTGTGTGTATGTGTGTGTATTCCCAAGAGGATAGAATCCAGGTAGAACTCAATAACCAGGACAAAGTACATTCTCACTAAAATTTTGTTTTTATATCCGGAGTTATACTTTACGAAGTCTTTTTGAATTTGTAGGTCTGATGATTTGGATGGTTACTCCGATTCCAATGTAATAAATTATAACCATAGAATATTATTTTTTCAGCCTTACACTTATATATATATATATATATATATATATATATATATATATATATATATATATATATATATGCAGTGCTTTACAAAAGTAAATGAATCCCTAATATATTATTAAGAAGAATTGCCTGTATTTTGTATGGCTATCCAACGTATCTTAATTAGACTAGATACTCATTAAGAAAAAAACTTTACAAAATCTTACAAACATTTTTATGAAGCTGGAATAATATATTATTAAAAAATAAGATGAGTATGTGTAAGTGAATCCTTACATTTACACATGTATTTTGTTTTACATGGTTGCGAGTGAAAATAAATTATTGTCCCCGTGTAAGCATCAAAATGACATATGTTCATTTTTTTGTTAAGCTGTGTATACTGCAGTCAAACAAAATAACTCAATGCGCATGCAAAAGTATGTAGTGACTAAATTTTATATATATATATATATATATATATATATATTATATATATATATATATATATATATATATATATATACTTACATTCTTAAAAGAGTGTTCAATACAGAGTAGAGCAAATATAAATTGGAAAATTTTAACATAAATACGTTATAAAATCACTACAAAATAGCTATTTTGTTTCAACACCTCCGGTGTCTTATCAAGTGATGATGTTGAACGTTTTACTTCCAACATTCAAAACCATCACTTGATAAGACACCAGAAGTGTCGACACAAAATGGCTCTTTTGTAGTGATTTTATAACATAATTCTGTTATAATTTTCGAATAAAATTATATATATATATATATATATATATATATATATATATATGTGTGTGTGTGTGTGTGTGTGTGTGTGTGTGTGTGTGTGTGTGTGTCTGTCTGCGTGTGTGTTTAGATATATATATGCAAAGATCAAAGGAATTTTCTGAAGCTTTATATAATCGATTATTTGCAACCTATAAAGATGAAGAAGGTTCCACATATGTATCAAAACGATTTGGAGGGTACCGTGAAAAAACTTAATTTTAAATGGAAGCCCTTTGGTATGGCGACATCACAACCAAGAATTGGCCTGCTCAAAAAATAACAGTAAGAACAAGTAAACATCTAGTTCAACAAGCCCAGACAAATCCTACTATGATTATTCCGGTTCTCCAATACTCACTAGCCAATTTCGGAATCAATGTACATATATCGACAGTGCGGCGAAATCTAAAAAATGCTGATCTTCATGGCAGAATGATTTGAAAAAATACTGTTTACGAAATGCTTGCCTAAACTATGCCAAACTTCATATCAATAAACTAGAAACAATCTGGCAAATGTTTTATGGTCGGATGAGACAAAACTAAAGCTTTTGGGTAGGAACATTAGGTATTATATCTGGCGAGCATCTAAAGCGGCTTTTGAAGATAAGTATCTGATACCAAGCATTAAACATAGCGGTGACAGCATTACGATGAGAAAGAGCTTTGCTGTAGCTGTACTAGGCGAATTTTGAACGAAAGTGTCTTGTCCTCAGTTCAAAATTTGGGTTTAGGTTGGCCTTGGATCTTCTAACAGGACAATCATCTGAAGCATCAAAGCAAATCCACAAAAAATGGGCTTGTAAAAGAAAATTCAAGTCTTTGAACAGCATAGTCAAAGGCTGGTCTAAACCCAATTGAAAATCTGTTATTCAAGTGAAATAAGGCAATGCGTGCAAGAAGCCCAGCTAATAGCGAACATTTGTGGGAATTTTTGCCAAGAAGTATGGTCAAAGATCAGCTCTCGCTACTGCCAGAAACATTTTAAAAATGATTGGAAAATGACTGGTTGATATTGTAACATCAAAAGGAGTAGTCAGAAAATAGTAAATGTGAGGATTCACTTATTTTTTGCTTGTTCCAGCTGCAGCAAATCACCCCCAAATCATAATGTTGTCACCGCTATGTTTAATGGTTGGCATCAAATTCTTCTCCACAAAAGTCAATCTTCCTCCCAAAAAGCTCGAATTAGGTACCATCTGCACAACGAAACCATTTGCAAGAATGTTTCTAGCTTATTAATATGATCTTTGAAATAGCTTAGGCGATCATAGTTGTGTTATTTTGTAAGCAGTGACTTTTTCTAGGCATTCTGCCATGAAGACATTTTTCAGATTTCATCGCAATATAGATTAATTACATTCCGACATTGGCCAGTGACAGTTGGAGAACGGCAAAAGTCACACTGGATGTCTATTTGTTCATCCTGTTATATTTTGAGGACGGCCACTTCATTGGGCTCATACCAAATGTCTTCCATTTACAAATAATTTACTGTACGGTGGAGAACTGTACTGAAAATCGTTTTCATAGATTTTTGTATAATTCACCTTTATTATAGGTTTGAGTAATGCAATTTTTGAAAAGTTCATGAAGCTCTGTTCATCTTTGCATATATATATATATATATTAGATTTAATATATATATATATATATATATATATATATATATATATATATATATATATTACATTTAATCAATAACTACAAATGATTTCATTTTAGCTTTAATTGAAAGTTTAATCATTAAATTTATTATTTTCATTAATTAAACAATTCTGGTGTATTTAAGATAGAAAATATATACATTTGATTGTCAAATTTAATTTCAAATTCTTAAATTTTCTAAAAAACGGCCATTTTCTTAATTTTAAGAAATTTGTAAACAAACACAAATTTATCGATTTTGAAAATATTTAAAAAAAATTCTGACACGTTATTTTAGTAAAATTAAAAAAATAAAGTCAAAGTAATCTGATTTCAAAGAAATCTTGCTTACTTATATCATAAAAGAATAATATACAACCAATTATTAACGATCGGTTCTGTTTATCTGATCCAACTATTGATGGATTGTTGAATGAAGAATCGATGACAGCTACTACGGATGACCATAAATGACATAATTTTAAAAAATCTGATTTAACGGTTTTTTGGTGGGTTTTAAGCTACCTAGTAATTGTTAGAAATGAACATATTTTCCGCAATTTTTATTGACTTTTATTTACCGTCCGAAGATGCAAAAATAAAAAAAAATAACATAAAATACCATGATAGAAGTAATTTAATAATTTATGAAATGGTAATTTCATTATTATTTAATAAATCAAAGTTAAATGTGACTTTCCAATCCAATGTATATAGTTTCTGTCTGAAATACACCAGATTTTTTTAAATTTTTATAATAAATTTAATCCTTAAGCTTTTAATTAAATATTTGTTCCTTCTTAAAGTTTTTTAAAAGATTATTCCATTTGAATCGCAAAAAAATACAATGTTATTTTCTATGACGCCGCGATGACGTAAACAAAAGAAGACTTTAACCAAAACGTTAGAAAATATTTAAAAGATTCAAAAAATAATTTAAAAATACTTTGGTCTTTCATCTTAATAATAACAGAAGCATTTTGACGATAAAACTTTATTTTAGTTAAGTTTGTGGCATTTTTCATTACGCTATGCTGTTTTCCCGCGAAAACAATGGACGAGGCGTGATTAGAATTATCACAAATTGACAACGACTTCATATGTCTAGAATGCTAGAAATCAAATAATGAAAACTGCATGAAAAGAGGAGGATGAGATGAAGGACATACATTATGAATGAAATAAAAATTGACAAGAAACAAAAGTGCATATCAAAACGAAACATCTAGAAGTATAAGCAGCCAATTGCTGATATCCACTGATGAATGGATGGAATAATTCCGGGAGGTTCCGTTTACGAAACTCTGAATGGACAATCAATCAGCTAAGCGACAAAATTTTACTTGCATGAATTTTTATTTGGACTGAATGATGTCGGTCCTTAAAAGACACCGAAGATATAATTGCAAGTCAGGTATCAATGCCAGAACATGAAGTTAGCTACTCATACGTCGAAAACGATCAAAGTGTCTATATATATATATATATATATATATATATATATATATATATATATATAATAAAAAAAGAAAACAGAAAGAGTTTTTGAATTTGTAGGTCTGATGAATTGGATCGTATTTACGATTACAATGGGATACATTATGACCATGGAATATTAGTGTTTAAGCGTTTTTATTATATCCTTACTCTGTCCTGAACATTGAGTTCTACCTGAATTCTATACTCTTGTTGGAATTATTTTTATACAAATATATATGTATGTGTATGTATGTAAATACATTTATACATTTTAGATATATGATTGCATATGTATGTATATTTACCACTAATATTATCAATATATATATATATATATATATATATATATATATATATATATATATATATATATATATATATATATATATATATATATATATTGTTTAAACGTTATTTTTATGGATACACATAATCGTGTAGATGCTCTTTATTTTAAACTGTATAAAACGAGAGAATATTCGAGAAATCTTCTCAGAAAACATGCTTCTTCCGATAGGACGGATATTTTTCTGACAAGATTCCTCGCTGAATTTTGCAGCTGATTGAACTTACCTTTAGAATCCCGACTGTAAAGTTTCGTTAAAAATAAAAACATTCAATCCATTTC
>CAHIKZ030000197.1:1562500-1568942 GCA_903632075.3 Acanthosepion pharaonis
ACCATCACTTGATAAGACACCGAGGGTGTTGAAACAAAATGGCTATTTTTGTAGTGACTTTATAGCACAATTATGTTTAAAAAAAATTTTATAAATAATAATTAATATATATATATATATATATATATATATATATATATATATATATATATATAGAGAGAGAGAGAGAGAGACAGACAGACAGACAGACAGACAGATAGACAGACAGAGACAGAGAGAGGGATATAGATACATACATACATACAGGCATAGATGTTAAGGGGTCCACCCCTTTTTATACAAATGGACTAGACCAGTGTATACTTATACTACTGCCAGTGAAGACCCGAGAGAGCAAGACCGGAGTAGAGTCGTGTCCAGAGTAAAAGGTTGTAGGTAACCGGAAGAGTGAGGGTGAGGTAACGGCGTTGTAGGAATCACAGTGAGCGAGCATGTAGACTCAGTAAGAAGTCATACAGCGATACTTCAATACCAAAGACTGTATATATATATATTGCTACTAACCCGTATTCCTTGAACTACTAACCTGCTTTACAAGTTTGTATTATTACGTTAATACATTACTATCATATATTCATTTCAGGCGTTTGTTACTTATTGCGACCGGATTTCAAACCGGAATCTACAACAATAGATATTATTGATAAAATGTTATATTTACTGGATAGCCATATTTGAGAAGACGCTCCGTTTATTTAAACACTATATGTAGTCATTTCCATTTACAGATGCATATTAAAAGAATAAATATTCGGTTTAATGAATAGACAGAACATCTACACAAAAAAGGGTCACCACTATAAATACCGTTTAAAATGTAAAATAAAATATGTCGGATTATTAAATGAAAAATCCATTCTTATATATATATATATATATATATATATATATATATATATATATATATATATATATATATATATATATATATTAGAGCATTCATAATCTGTATCCTTCAATATTTACATGAACAGGAGAATAGACTGAAAATATATTTACCCTTCTCCTACACTGTAATTATTTCATATCGTACGGGAAACAAAATCGTTGTAAATTTTTTTCAAAATAGAAAAGTGCACAGTTAACACAAACCCATTGAATCAAAATATGTTCTTTCTACAGACCAATGATTCACAACGAGATTTAAAAAAAATATTACTCGGAGATTAACGAAAAATGTAATACAACTTGTAAAACATTAAAATATATAATTAATACAAAAGAAAAATAGCAATGACAAACCTGAAGGTGGAATGTTCTTTATAACCCGTAATGGCTGTTTGGAAAAATCGAAAAGAATTTAAATGATAAATTAAATAAGCAGAAAAGTGATCTTTTACAAAAAACACACTTAATGGTTTAGTTGCTCATTTTAATGAGTCAGATCATAATTACGTTTTTAAAAATGCTACTCTACTTAAAATAGATGTAAAGTGAAATGTATCTAACTTTACGTCCAGGTTCTTATATTTCATCTTTCTAGGCAGGACTTCAATTTTCAAAAACTGGGATATTTAATAACAAAAGCTATAATAATACGACCAAAAAGAAAACAAAAATTGAAATCGGCTAGATTATGTGAGTCAAAACAGAATTTTAATTAATGAAATTTAAACTTTTTATACTCTCAGTACTCCTTCTTATTCGTGTGTATATATAGACGCATTAACGTAAATATCACTAGAGTCCTTATGGACGAAACGCCTCACTTTTACACAGATTTTTTCTGAGAGGTTTTATTGATATATATATCGTTTTTTTTATCCTTCTCCCGTATATATATATATATATATATATATATATATATATATATATATATATATTCGTCTGTATTTGTGTGTGTGTGCGTGCATATATAGAAGTATATATACAACTGAAATACATATATATATATATGTGTGTGTGTGTGTGTGTGTGTGTTTATGTGTATGTCGGAATATAAAACATCAACTTCTCATATTTTTCTGTTTAAGTGTATATATATTATTTGAAATATATGAATTTGTATATATATATATATATATATATATATATATATATATATATATATATATATATATATATGTATATATATATATATATATATATATATATATATATATATATATATATATATATGTGTATATATATATATGCATATATATATATATATATATATATATATATATATATATATATATATATATATGTATGTATGTACTATATATACAACTGAAATGCGTGTGTATGCGTGTGTGTGAATATAAAACGGCTTCTATATAAAACATATTTCAGCGAAAATATATATATGATATTTGAAATGTATGTATATTTATATGCCTATATATATATATGTGTGTGTCAGAATATAAAACAACAATTTTCATATTTTTCTATTTAAGTGTATATATTTTACTTGAAATATATGTGAATTTGTATATATATATATATATATATATATATATATATATATATATATATATATATATATATATGAATGTATGTATGTATATATACAACTGAAATGCGTGTGTATACGTGTGTGTGACTATAAAAGGGCATCTATATAAAACATATTTCAGCGAAAATATATATATATGATATTTAAATGTATGTATATTTATATATATATATATATATATATATATATATATATATATATATATATATATATATATATATATATATATATTTGTGTCTGTGTCTGTACATACATATTTATTTTCCATATATAAATATATATATAGAAACTACTGCTTCGTTTCCTTTGAACATGAAAGTTCTTTTATCCAAACACATACAATACATGTATGACTAGGTACATATATACATATTTATCTATCTTTGTGATAACGTTATCGTATTGGTTCTTTTGTATATAAATCTTTGTCTCCTTCATTGTTTGTCTTTCTCTTTCGTAGCCATATTTTTTCAAACTCCATTTTCTCTTAAATGCCAAGTCACAGCTGAATAATCAAAATCGTAGTTTTACGGATTCACAGAAAATTTTTAAATTCCTACTTTTATTTCATTTGTTCTCTTTTTTTTTGTTTTTTTTGTTTTTTTGAAAAATATATTTTTGGGGGGTTATTTTTGTTTCACATTCCCCAGCAATTGAAGGAATTTTTCTGTTTGGAAGCCAAAGCAATTCTTGCGCAGGAATCTGTCTCACCTTTTCAAACACAAAGACATCTCAGTTCTTCCGGCTTTTTGGAAAGCTATGAAAGTCTCTAAGACGAGACGAATTATTTCTAGCGGAGTGGTTCCGAATTGCGACGCCAACGTCCCAGTAAATCGCTTAAGTGCTTACTTAAATACTTATACATGGTTTCATATTTACACATCCACAAATGTGTTCCTTGAATGTAGGGTGTGTGTGTGTGTGTGTGCATTAGTTTTGTAAAATCAGTTGGAAACAGTTTATACATACATAAATACATAAATATCTATCTATCTATCTATCTATCTATCTATCTATCTATCTATCTATCTTTCTCTCTCTCTCTCTCTCTCTCTATATATATATATATATATATATATATATATACATATATATTTATATATGTTTATATTTATACATATATTTATATATGTCTATATTTATACATATATTTATATATATATATATAAAACACAGACACACACACATATATATATATATATATACGTGCAAACAAAAAAGACACATTCATACACACAGACACACACAGACACACACACACACACACACACATATATATATATATATATATATATATATATATATATATATATATATATATATATATGGCGTTTAATTTTCTATTGAAGTATTTGTGAAATTTCAGTTTGGTTCGTGTATTGGGGTATCGAAATCAAGCATAACCAAGACTTTCAATAAATTAATTTCATATCTCATATATATATATATATATAAGTTTTCCATTTTAACTTTGCCAAAAATATTTAACTGAAATGAGGAATGTCTTAGAGAAATGCACCCGTTTTTTTTTAGATAAATCGTTGAAGAAAATAACACTTCCGGCTGGATTTTATACCCTCAATATTTTACGAAGTTATGCTAACTTTATAAATTATCTCTTAGTCTGAATTCCTGGCGAACTAAATAGAGTACAGACATTTAATACAACGTGCACTCAGTTGTAAAAAAAAATGCTATCTTAGATGATGTTTTTAAAAGAGAATATTTTCAGGAACAAAACATGATAATCCTAGTAATGAAAGGGTTTACTGAATACCAACTTATTATTTAAAAATTTCAGATTATTTATACGTTTAATTTCTTTCTTTGTTAGAACGTATATTAAAACAGGGAAATTACCCATGGACTATTCCCAACTGAATAAAGAATGAAAATCAGAGAAATTAATTTTCTGTCTAAGAACTCATGTTTTGTATGAAAATTTCTTGTACATTCACTCCATTAAGTGTAATATTGTATAATTAAAACAGATCTTTTACTTAAATGAATTGTATGTATATAAATAGCGTATAAACAGAAAATATCTTAAATATCCGTATATATATATATATATGCATTACCTACCTATCTACCTATCTATGTATATATATATATATATATATAGGGAAAATTTGTTGCCAGTTGTCGGAAATTGATTGTTTTTGATTGATCCTTTCTCTATAGGATATCAACTCTTTCCAGCTTATTTAATGCCAGAAAATGTTGTTAAATAATAGGCTAGCAAACTACTATTTTTTTAAAAAACTTCATTTTCCTCTAACTTCCTCATTTTGACCGTTGTGGTCAGATACAGGAAAAACTGAGGAAGTCATTCTTGATTGGTTAAAACTAACGTGGGAATGTTAGGACATAGAAAGTGATTTATGGAGTCAGGTTTTTACACGTCAAAATCAGTAGACGTGGTTATTTCATGTCTTCGGGAACATGCTCTCCAATGGTGTTGAGGGAATGTTAGAGCGTCTTCCACTGGCAAGTTAAAAATATACACGTAGATGTGTTTAATAAAATAGATAAGATTAGAATCTATTTTGTTGAAGTTCTCTTCACATCTCCGGACACCAAAAACATCTCCACACCCAACTGAGAGAAGGTACAACGTTCTGGATTCGAGCCTGTCAATCAGAAGAATTACCCAGAACGAGGTTATTATGCAACAATATTTTGGGATTGAAAGAATTGATTTTGCAGATTATAATGATACAAGTCCTATACATTAACCAACAACTGAAGAAAAAGAAGCCATTCCAAAGTGTCTTTATGCATAATTGAAAATAACGAACCCACCAGGAATTCAGACTATGCTCTCCATAAAAGAATTATGCTCTCCATAAAAGAATTCCGTATCAATCTTCATTACCCTACCCCCACATATATAATGACATTAATTGACGGTGCTTAACTTCAGTTTCAACGTAATATGACCGTAAACTTTCATCGAAGCTAGATTAGAAATTAATGCAGAAGCATATAAACAATAATTAATTATACTCTTGTTGATTAAGTCAATTGCATGCCATGCGGAAAACATGCTTAGTTAATCATAGATCGCTTGATACATGACTGACGAGGCAAATTTTTTCCACATTCGGTTGCTATTTCATTCTTTGGCAGGCCAGTTGCCATCCAAGTCATTAGAACCCGGTCTGTCCTGCTATTTAACCATAGATGGGGGGAGACGAAGAGGATTCATAGCTTTCATAAGTGAGTGTAATAGATTTGATGGGAATTTGAACTCGGCTCTCCGATTCCTCAATCTGAGCCACCTATCTATTGCTCCACTGTGTCTCCTCATACCTTTCGCAATACCCTGTATGAATCCTCTTCTTATCCCTCGACAGCTATGGGTAAACAGCAGGACAGACCAGGTTCTATAGTCTTGGATGGCAATTGGTCTGTCTCAGAAAGATATGGCAAACTACTTCAGGAAAAAAAATATCTGCCTTGTCAGTCATGTATCGAAAGATAGCTGATCGTCTAAGCGTGTATCACGCATGACACATAATTGACTGAATGCTGGAAATGCTAAGACTAACAACGTTGTTCTTGCAAATGCTCTTATTCGACAAGGCTTTAAATTGTTGGATATTAAGCGCGTTAAATATCAGAGGTCATATATGTCTGAAGAAAATTATTTTCAGGGAGAGAAGATGTTATTGAATTATATCGACGGATCAATGACGTTAATGGTCGATTTGCGAAACAGACTTGGCAGAAAGATTCCTAAATTTAATTTTTCTTGAAGGGAAATATCATAGCACGAATCAAGTAGCAGCGAGTAGGATTAAGGATGAGAAGACGGTCTGGAGAGAATACCTAATTCTTCTGTGCCCAAAATGTCATTACGTTACTGCTTTCTGAATAATAGCCGGACATGTTATGTCAGTCTGTCGTCCGGTTGACCTTAAAGTGGGCGATCGTAGGCCTCAGAGCTTGCCATTCACCGTCTCCGCATTTCTGACATGCTAATGGCGTATCTTTGTG
>CAHIKZ030000198.1:0-97500 GCA_903632075.3 Acanthosepion pharaonis
CGGTTCCATTCTTCAATTTATCAAAACGGACAGGCAAATCCCTCATCTAGAACATGATCAAAATTATTTTTCATTAGAATTCATGGATTGAGGCTATTAAGCGCTGGTTTCATCTTAGGTAATTAGGATTTCTACGAAAAAATCGGTCGACGCAAAGTGGGTGATCACTGTATTTTTCCCTTCGTTCGGTCCTTTAAATTTACGGTTCCATTCTTCAATTTATCAAAACGGACAGGCAAATCCCTCATCTAGAACATGATCGAAATTATTTTTCATTAGAATTCATGGATTGAGGCTATTAAGCGCTGGTTTCATCTCAGGTAATTAGGATTTCTACGAAAAATGCGGTGGACGCAAAGTGGGTGATCACTGTATTTTTCCCTTCGTTCGGTCCTTTAAATTTACGGTTCCATTCTTCAATTTATCAAAACGGATAGGCAAATCCCTCATCTAGAACATGATCGAAATTATTTTTCATTAGAATTCATGGATTGAGGCTATTAAGCGCTGGTTTCATCTCAGGTAATTAGGATTTCTACGAAAAAAATGCGGTGGACGCAAAGTGGGTGATCACTGTATTTTCCCTTCGTTCGGTCCTTTAAATTTACGGTTCCATTCTTCAATTTATCAAAACGGATAGGCAAATCCTCATCTAGAACATGATCGAAATTATTTTTCATTAGAATTCATGGATTGAGGCTATTAAGCGCTGGTTTCATCTTAGGTAATTAGGATTTTACGAAAAATGCGGTGGATTTCTACGAAAAATGCGGTGGACGCAAAGTGGGTGATCAGTGCATTTTTCCCTTCGTTCGGTCCTTTAAATTTACGGTTCCATTCTTCAATTTATAAAAACGGATAGGCAAATCCCTCATCTAGAACATGATCGAAATTATTTTTTTTAGAATTATGGAATTCTATTGGTTTCATCTCAGGTAATGAGATTTCTACGAAAAAAATGCGGTGGACGCTGGTTTCATCTCAGGTAATTAGGATTTTCAATTTAAAAATGCGGTGGACGCAAAGTGGGTGATCACTGTATTTTTTCCTTCGTTCGGTCCTTTAAATTTACGGTTCCATTCTTCAATTTATCAAAACGGATAGGCAAATCCCTCATCTAGAACATGATCGAAATTTTTTTTCATTAGAATTCATGGATTGCTATTAAGCGCTGGTTTCATCTCAGGTAATTAGGATTTCTACGAAAAATGCGGTGGACGCAAAGTGGGTGATCACTGTATTTTCCCTTCGTTCGGTCCTTTAAATTTACGGTTCCATTCTTCAATTTATCAAAACGGATAGGCAAATCCCTCATCTAGAACATGATCGAAATTATTTTTCATTAGAATTCATGGATTGAGGCTATTAAGCGCTGGTTTCATCTCAGGTAATTAGGATTTCTACGAAAAATGCGGTGGACGCAAAGTGGGTGATCACTGTATTTTTCCCTTCGTTCGGTCCTTTAAATTTACGGTTCCATTCTTCAATTTATCAAAACGGATAGGCAAATCCCTCATCTAGAACATGATCGAAATTATTTTTCATTAGAATTCATGGATTGAGGCTATTAAGCGCTGGTTTCATCTTAGGTAATTAGGATTTCTACGAAAAATGCGGTGGACGCAAAGTGGGTGATCACTGTATTTTTTTTTTCCTTCGTTCGGTCCTTTAAATTTACGGTTCCATTCTTCAATTTATCAAAACGGATAGGCAAATCCCTCATCTAGAACATGATCGAATCGAAATTTTTTTCATTAGAATTCATGGATTGAGGCTATTAAGCGCTGGTTTCATCTTCAGGTAATTAGGATTTCTACGAAAAATGCGGTGGACGCAAAGTGGGTGATCACTGTATTTTTCCCTTCGTTCGGTCCTTTAAATTTACGGTTCCATTCTTCAATTTATCAAAACGGATAGGCAAATCCCTCATCTAGAACATGATCGAAATTATTTTTCATTAGAATTCATGGATTGAGGCTATTAAGCGCTGGTTTCATCTCAGGTAATTAGGATTTCAGCGGAAAATGCGGTGGACGCAAAGTGGGTGATCACTGTATATTTCCCTTCGTTTGGTCCTTTAAATTTACGGTTCCATTCTTCAATTTATCAAAACGGATAGGCAAATCCCTCATCTAGAACATGATCGAAATTATTTTTCATTAGAATTCATGGATTGAGGCTATTAAGCGCTGGTTTCATCTCAGGTAATTAGGATTTCTAAAAAAAATGCGGTGGACGCAAATTGGGTGATCACTGTATTTTTTTCCTTCGTTCGGTCCTTTAAATTTACGGTTCCATTCTTCAATTTATCAAAACGGATAGGCAAATCCCTCATCTAGAACATGATCGAAATTATTTTTCATTAGAAGAATGGATGGATTGAGGCTATTAAGCGCTGGTTTCATCTCAGGTAATTAGGATTTCTACGAAAAAAAATGCGGTGGACGCAAAGTGGGTGATCACTGTATTTTTCCCTTCGTTCGGTCCTTTAAATTTACGGTTCCATTCTTCAATTTATCAAAACGGGCAAGGCAAATCCTCATCTAGAACATGATCGAAATTATTTTTCATTAGAATTCATGGATTGAGGCTATTAAGCGCTGGTTTCATCTCAGGTAATTAGGATTTCTACGAAAAAAATGCGGTGGACGCAAAGTGGGTGATCACTGTATTTTTCCCTTCGTTCGGTCCTTTAAATTTACGGTTCCATTCTTCAATTTATCAAAACGGATAGGCAAATCCCTCATCTAGAACATGATCGAAATTATTTTTCATTAGAATTCATGGATTGAGGCTATTAAGCGCTGGTTTCATCTCAGGTAATTAGGATTTCTACGAAAAATGCGGTGGACGCAAAGTGGGTGATCACTGTATTTTTCCTTCGTTCGTTCCTTTTTAAATTTACGGTTCCATTCTTCAATTTATTTAAAACGGATAGGCAAATCCCTCATCTAGAACATGATCGAAATTTTTTTCATTAGAATTCATGGATTGAGGCTATTAAGCGCTGGTTTCATCTCAGGTAATTAGGATTTCTACGAAAAATGCGGTGGACGCAAAAGGGTGATCACTGTATTTTTCCCTTCGTTCGGTCCTTTAAATTTACGGTTCCATTCTTCAATTTATCAAAACGGATAGGCAAATCCCTCATCTAGAACATGATCGAAATTATTTTTCATTAGAATTCATGGATTGAGGCTATTAAGCGCTGGTTTCATCTCAGGTAATTAGGATTTCTACGAAAAAAAAAATGCGGTGGACGCAAAGTGGGTGATCACTGTATTTTTCCCTTCGTTCGGTCCTTTAAATTTACGGTTCCATTCTTCAATTTATCAAAACGGATAGGCAAATCCCTCATCTAGAACATGATCGAAATTATTTTTCATTAGAATTCATGGATTGAGGCTATTAAGCGCTGGTTTCATCTTAGGTAATTAGGATTTCTACGAAAAATGCGGTGGACGCAAAAAAGTGGGTGATCACTGTATTTTTTCCTTCGTTCGGTCCTTTAAATTTACGGTTCCATTCTTCAATTTATCAAAACGGATAGGCAAATCCCTCATCTAGAACATGATCGAAATTATTTTTCATTAGAATTCATGGATTGAGGCTATTAAGCGCTGGTTTCATCTCAGGTAATTAGGATTTCTACGAAAAATGCGGTGGACGCAAAGTGGGTGATCACTGTATTTTCCCTTCGTTCGGTCCTTTAAATTTTTCCGGTTCCATTCTTCAATTTATCAAAACGGATAGGCAAATCCCTCATCTAGAACATGATCGAAATTATTTTTCATTAGAATTCATGGATTGAGGCTATTAAGCGCTGGTTTCATCTTAGGTAATTAGGATTTCTACGAAAAATGCGGTGGACGCAAAGTGGGTGATCACTGTATTTTTACCTTCGTTCGGTCCTTTAAATTTACGGTTCCATTCTTCAATTTATCAAAACGGATAGGCAAATCCCTCATCTAGAACATGATCGAAATTATTTTTCATTAGAATTCATGGATTGAGGCTATTAAGCGCTGGTTTCATCTTAGGTAATTAGGATTTCTACGAAAAAATGCGGTGGACGCAAAGTGGGTGATCACTGTATTTTTCCTTTCGTTCGTTCGGTCCTTTAAATTTACGGTTCCATTCTTCAATTTATCAAAACGGATAGGCAAATCCCTCATCTAGAACATGATCGAAATTATTTTTCATTAGAATTCATCATGGATTGAGAGGCTATTAAGCGCTGGTTTCATCTCAGGTAATTAGGATTTTACGAAAAAAAATGCGGTGGACGCAAAGTGGGTGGGTGATCACTGTATTTTTCCCTTCGTTCGGTCCTTTAAATTTACGGTTCCATTCTTCAATTTATCAAAACGGATAGGCAAATCCCTCATCTAGAACATGATCGAAATTATTTTTTTCATTAGAATTCATGGATTGAGGCTATTAAGCGCTGGTTTCATCTTAGGTAATTAGGATTTCTACGAAAAAAATGCGGTGGACGCAAAGTGGGTGATCACTGTATTTTTCCCTTCGTTCGGTCCTTTAAATTTACGGTTCCATTCTTCAATTTATCAAAACGGATAGGCAAATCCCTCATCTAGAACATGATCGAAATTTTTTTTCATTAGAATTCATGGATTGAGGCTATTAAGCGCTGGTTTCATTCAGGTAATTAGGATTTCTAAAAAAAATGCGGTGGACGCAAAGTGGGTGATCACTGTATTTTTTCCCTTCGTTCGGTCCTTTAAATTTACGGTTCCATTCTTCAATTTATCAAAACGGATAGGCAAATCCCATCATCTAGAACATGATCGAAATTATTTTTCATTAGAATTCATGGATTGAGGCTATTAAGCGCTGGTTTCATCTTAGGTAATTAGGATTTCTACAAAAAAAAATGCGGTGGACGCAAAGTGGGTGATCACTGTATTTTTCCCTTCGTTCGGTCCTTTAAATTTACGGTTCCATTCTTCAATTTATCAAAACGGATAGGCAAATCCCTCATCTAGAACATGATCGAAATTTTTTTTTCATTAGAATTCATGGATTGAGGCTATTAAGCGCTGGTTTCATCTTAGGTAATTAGGATTTTCACGTAAAAAAATGCGGTGGACGCAAAGTGGGTGATCACTGTATTTTTTCCTTCGTTCGGGCCTTTAAATTTACGGTTCCATTCTTCAATTTATCAAAACGGATAGGCAAATCCCTCATCTAGAACATGATCGAAATTTTTTTTCATTAGAATTCATGGATTGAGGCTATTAAGCGCTGGTTTCATCTCAGGTAATTAGGATTTCTACGAAAAATGCGGTGGACGCAAAGTGGGTGATCACTGTATTTTCCCTTCGTTCGGTCCTTTAAATTTACGGTTCCATTCTTCAATTTATCAAAACGGATAGGCAAATCCCTCATCTAGAACATGATCGAAATTATTTTTCATTAGAATTCATGGATTGAGGCTATTAAGCGCTGGGTTTCATCTCAGGTAATTAGGATTTTTCGAAAAAAAATGCGGTGGACGCAAAGTGGGTGATCACTGTATTTTAAATTTTCGTTCGGTCCTTTAAATTTACGGTTCCATTCTTCAATTTATCAAAACGGATAGGCAAATCCCTCATCTAGAACATGATCGAAATTATTTTTTTTCATTAGAATTCATGGATTGAGGCTATTAAGCGCTGGTTTCATCTCAGGTAATTAGGATTTTCTAAAAAAAAATGCGGTGGACGCAAAGTGGGTGATCACTGTATTTTTCCTTCGTTCGGTCCTTTAAATTTACGGTTCCATTCTTCAATTTATCAAAACGGATAGGCAAATCCCTCATCTAGAACATGATCGAAATTATTTTTCATTAGAATTCATGGATTGAGGCTATTAAGCGCTGGTTTCATCTCAGGTAATAGGATTTTTCTAAAAAATGCGGTGGACGCAAAGTGGGTGATCACTGTATTTTCCCTTCGTTCGGTCCTTTAAATTTACGGTTCCATTCTTCAATTTATCAAAACGGATAGGCAAATCCCTCATCTAGAACATGATCGAAATTATTTTTCATTAGAATTCATGGATTGAGGCTATTAAGCGCTGGTTTCATCTCAGGTAATTAGGATTTCTACGAAAAAAATGCGGTGGACGCAAAGTGGGTGATCACTGTATTTTTCCTTCGTTCGGTCCTTTAAATTTAAATTTACGGTTCCATTCTTCAATTTATCAAAACGGATAGGCAAATCCCTCATAGAACATGATCGAAATTATTTTTCATTAGAATTCATGGATTGAGGATATTAAGCGCTGGTTTCATCTCAGGTAATTAGGATTTCTACGAAAAATGCGGTGGACGCAAAGTGGGTGATCTGTATATTTTTCCTTCGTTCGGTCCTTTAAATTTACGGTTCCATTCTTCAATTTATCAAAACGGATAGGCAAATCCTCATCTAGAAGAAATGATCGAAAATTTTTTCATTAGAATTCATGGATTGAGGCTATTAAGCGCTGGTTTCATCTTAGGTAATTAGGATTTCTACGAAAAATGCGGTGGACGCAAAGTGGGTGATCACTGTATTTTCCCTTCGTTCGGTCCTTAAATTAAATTTACGGTTCCATTCTTCAATTTATCAAAACGGATAGGCAAATCCCTCATCTAGAACATGATCGAAATTTTTTTTCATTAGAATTCATGGATTGAGGCTATTAAGCGCTGGTTTCATCTCAGGTAATTAGGATTTCTACGAAAAATGCGGTGGACGCAAAGTGGGTGATCACTGTATTTTTCCCTTCGTTCGGTCCTTTAAATTTACGGTTCCATTCTTCAATTTATCAAAACGGATAGGCAAATCCCTCATCTAGAACATGATCGAAATTATTTTTCATTAGAAATTGAAATTTTTCATTAGAATTCATGGATTGAGGCTATTAATCACTGGTTTCATCTTTTAAAATTAGGATTTTTCAAAACGAAAAATGCGGTGGACGCAAAGTGGGTGATCACTGTAGGTTTTTTTCGTTTCGTTCGGTATTTTTCCTTTAAATTTACGGTTTCCATTCTTCAATTTATCAAAACGGATAGGCAAATCATCTCATCTAACATGATCGAAATTATTTTTCATTAGAATTCATGGATTTTAGCGCTGGTTTCTTTTTTCATCTTAGGTAATTTCTACGAAAAATCGGTGGACGCAAAGTGGGTGATCACTGTATTTTCCCTTCGTTCGGTCCTTTAAATTTACGGTTCCATTCTTCAATTTATCAAAACGGATAGGCAAATCCCTCATCTAGAACATGATCGAAATTATTTTTCATTAGAATTCATGGATTGAGGCTATTAAGCGCTGGTTTCATCTTAGGTAATTAGGATTTCTACGAAAAATGCGGTGGACGCAAAGTGGGTGATCACTGTATTTTTCCCTTCGTTCGGTCCTTTAAATTTACGGTTCCATTCTTCAATTTATCAAAACGGATAGGCAAATCCCTCATCTAGAACATGATCGAAATTTTTTTTCATTAGAATTCATGGATTGAGGCTATTAAGCGCTGGTTTCATCTTAGGTAATTAGGATTTTTCTACGAAAAATGCGGTGGCAAAGTGGGTGATCAAAGAACATGATGGGTGATCTGGTTTCATCTTAGGTATTTTTCCCGAAAAATTCGTTCGGTCCTTTAAATTTACGGTTCCATTCTTCAATTTATCAAAACGGATAGGCAAATCCCTCATCTAGAACATGATCGAAATTTTTTTTCATTAGAATTCATGGATTGAGGCTATTAAGCGCTGGTTTCATCTTAGGTAATTAGGATTTCTACGAAAAAAAATGGACGGTGGACGCAAAGTGGGTGATCACTGTATTTTTCCTTCGTTCGGTCCTTTAAATTTACGGTTCCATTCTTCAATTTATCAAAACGGATAGGCAAATCCCTCATCTAGAACATGATCGAAATTATTTTTCATTAGAATTCATGGATTGAGGCTATTAAGCGCTGGTTTCATCTTAGGTAATTAGGATTTTCTACGAAAAAAATGCGGTGGACGCAAAGTGGGTGATCACTGTATTTTCCCTTCGTTCGGTCCTTTAAATTTACGGTTCCATTCTTCAATTTATCAAAACGGATAGGCAAATCCCTCATCTAGAACATGATCGAAATTATTTTTCATTAGAATTCATGGATTGAGGCTATTAAGCGCTGGTTTCATCTCAGGTAATTAGGATTTCTACGAAAAATGCGGTGCGGTGGACGCAAAGTGGGATCACTGTTTTTTCCTTCGTTCGGTCCTTTAAATTTACGGTTCCATTCTTCAATTTATTAGGCAAAATCCCTCATCTAGAACATGATCGAAATTATTTTTCATTAGAATTCATCAAATTAAGCACTGGCTGGTTTCGGTAATTAGATTTTCAAAAAAATCATCAAAGGGGTGATCACTGTATTTTTCCCTTCGTTCGGTCCTTTAAATTTACGGTTCCATTCTTCAATTTATTAGGCAAATTCATTAGAACATGATCGAAATTATTTTTCATTAGGATTGGATTGAGGCTATTAAGCGCTGGTTTCATCTCAGGTAATTAGGATTTCTACGAAAAAAATGCGGTGGACGCAAAGTGGGTGATCACTGTATTTTCCCTTCGTTCGGTCCTTTAAATTTACGGTTCCATTCTTCAATTTATCAAAACGGAGGCAAAAATCCTCATCTAGAACATGATCGAAATTATTTTTCATTAGAATTCATGGATTGAGGCTATTAAGCGCTGGTTTCATCTCAGGTAATTAGGATTTCTACGAAAAATGCGGTGGACGCAAAGTGGGTGATCACTGTATTTTTCCTTCGTTCGGTCCTTTAAATTTACGGTTCCATTCTTCAATTTATCAAAAAAACGGATAGGCAAATCCCTCATCTAGAACATGATCGAAATTATTTTTCATTAGAATTCATGGATTGAGGCTATTATTAAGCGCTGGTTTCATCTTAGGTAATTAGGATTTCGAAAACGAAAAATGCGGTGGACGCAGTGGGGGTGATCACTGTATTTTTCCTTCGTTCGGTCCTTTAAATTTACGGTTCCATTCTTCAATTTATCAAAAAACGGATAGGCAAATCCCTCATCTAGAACATGATCGAAATTATTTTTCATTAGAATTCATGGATTGAGGCTATTAAGCGCTGGTTTCATCTCAGGTAATTAGGATTTCTACGAAAAAAAATGCGGTGGACGCAAAGTGGGTGATCACTGTATTTTTCCTTCGTTCGGTCCTTCCTTTAAATTTACGGTTCCATTCTTCAATTTATCAAAACGGATAGGCAAATCCCTCATCTAGAACATGATCGAAATTATTTTTCATTAGAATTCATGGATTGAGGCTATTAAGCGCTGGTTTCATCTCAGGTAATTAGGATTTTCTTCGAAAAATGCGGTGGACGCAAAGTGGGTGATCACTGTATTTTTCCCTTCGTTCGGTCCTTTAAATTTACGGTTCCATTCTTCAATTTATCAAAACGGATAGGCAAATCCCTCATCTAGAACATGATCGAAATTATTTTTCATTAGAATTCATGGATTGAGGCTATTAAGCGCTGTTTTATTAGGCGCTGGATTTTCATCTCAGGTAATTAGGATTTCTACGTCCTTTAAAAAAATGCGGTGGACAAAAAAGTGGGTGATCACTGTATTTTTTTCCTTCGTTCGGTCCTTTTAAATTTACGGTTCCATTCTTCAATTTATCAAAACGGATAGGCAAATCCCTCATCTAGAACATGATCGAAATTATTTTTCATTAGAATTCATGGATTGAGGATATTAAGCGCTGGTTTCATCTTAGGTAATTAGGATTTCTACGAAAAATGCGGTGGACGCAAAGTGGGTGATCACTGTATTTTTCCTTCGTTCGGTCCTTTAAATTTACGGTTCCATTCTTCAATTTATCAAAACGGATAGGCAAATCCCTCATCTAGAACATGATCGAAATTATTTTTCTAGAATTCATGGATTGAGGCTATTAAGCGCTGGTTTCATCTTAGGTAATTAGGATTTCTACGAAAAAAAATGCGGTGGACGCAAAGTGGGTGATCACTGTATTTTTCCTTCGTTCGGTCCTTTAAATTTACGTTTCCATTCTTCAATTTATCAAAACGGATAGGCAAATCCCTCATCTAGAACATGATCGAAATTTTTTTTCATTAGAATTCATGGATTGAGGCTATTAAGCGCTGGTTTCATCTTAGGTAATTAGGATTTCTACGAAAAATGCGGTGGACGCAAAGTGGGTGATCACTGTATTTTTCCCTTCGTTCGGTCCTTTAAATTTACGGTTCCATTCTTCAATTTATCAAAACGGATAGGCAAATCCCTCATCTAGAACATGATCGAAATTATTTTTCATTAGAATTCATGGATTGAGGCTATTAAGCGCTGGTTTCATCTTAGGTAATTAGGATTTCTACGAAAAATGCGGTGGACGCAAAGTGGGTGATCACTGTATTTTTCCCTTCGTTCGGTCCTTTAAATTTACGGTTCCATTCTATCAAAATTTATCAAAACGGAGGCAAATCCCTCATCTAGAACATGATCGAAAAATTTTTTCATTAGAATTCATGGATGAGCTATTATTAAGCATTGGTTTCATCTTAGGTATTTAGATTTTCCAAAAAAATGCGGTGGACGCAAAGTGGGTGATCACTGTCGTTTTTCCCTTCGTTCGGTCCTTTAAATTTTTACGGTTCCATTCTTCAATTTATCAAAACGGATAGGCAAATCCTCATCTAGAACATGATCGAAATTATTTTTCATTAGAATTCATGGATTGAGGCTATTAAGCGCTGGTTTCATCTCAGGTAATTAGGATTTCTACGAAAAATGCGGTGGACGCAAAGTGGGTGATCACTGTTTTTCCTTCGTTCGGTCCTTTAAATTTACGGTTCCATTCTTCAATTTATCAAAACGGATAGGCAAATCCCTCATCTAGAACATGATCGAAATTTTTTTTCATTAGAATTCATGGATTGAGGCTATTAAGCGCTGGTTTCATCTTAGGTAATTAGGATTTCTACGAAAAATGCGGTGGACGCAAAGTGGGTGATCACTGTATTTTTCCCTTCGTTCGGTCCTTTAAATTTACGGTTCCATTCTTCAATTTATCAAAACGGATAGGCAAATCCCTCATCTAGAACATGATCGAAATTATTTTTCATTAGAATTCATGGATTGAGGCTATTAAGCGCTGGTTTCATCTTAGGTAATTAGGATTTCTACGAAAAAATGCGGTGGACGCAAAGTGGGTGATCACTGTATTTTCCTTCGTTCGGTCCTTTAAATTTACGGTTCCATTCTTCAATTTATCAAAACGGATAGGCAAATCCCTCATCTAGAACATGATCGAAATTATTTTTCATTAGAATTCATGGATTGAGGCTATTAAGCGCTGGTTTCATCTCAGGTAATTAGGATTTCTACGAAAAATGCGGTGGACGCAAAAAGTGGGTGATCTGTATGTATTTTTCCTTCGTTCGGTCCTTTAAATTTACGGTTCCATTCTTCAATTTATCAAAACGGATAGGCAAATCCCATCATCTAGAACATGATCGAAATTATTTTTCATTAGAATTCATGGATTGAGGCTATTAAGCGCTGGTTTCATCTTAGGTAATTAGGATTTTCTACGAAAAATGCGGTGGACGCAAAGTGGGTGATCACTGTATTTTTCCCTTCGTTCGGTCCTTTAAATTTACGGTTCCATTCTTCAATTTATCAAAACGGATAGGCAAATCCCTCATCTAGGATAGGCAAATCCTCATCTAGATGATCGAAATTAAATTTTCATTAGAATTCATGGATTGAGGCTATTAAGCACTGGTTTCATCTTAGGTAATTAGGATTTCTACGAAACGAAAAAATGCGGTGGACGCAAAGTGGGTGATCACTGTATTTTTCCTTCGTTCGGTCCTTTAAATTTACGGTTCCATTCTTCAATTTATCAAAACGGATAGGCAAATCCCTCATCTAGAACATGATCGAAATTATTTTTCATTAGAATTCATGGATTGAGGCTATTAAGCGCTGGTTTCATCTTAGGTAATTAGGATTTTCTACGAAAAATGCGGTGGACGCAAAGTGGGTGATCACTGTATTTTCCCTTCGTTCGGTCCTTTAAATTTACGGTTCCATTCTTCAATTTATCAAAACGGATAGGCAAATCCCTCATCTAGAACATGATCGAAATTATTTTTTTCATTAGAATTCATGGATTGAGGCTATTAAGCGCTGGCTGGTTTCATCTTAGGTAATTAGGATTTCTACGAAAAATGCGGTGGACGCAAAGTGGGTGATCACTGTATTTTTCCCTTCGTTCGGTCCTTTAAATTTACGGTTCCATTCTTCAATTTATCAAAACGGATAGGCAAATCCCTCATCTAGAACATGATCGAAATTATTTTTCATTAGAATTCATGGATTGAGGCTATAGCGCTGGTTTCATCTCAGGTAATTAGGATTTCTACGAAAAAATGCGGTGGAAAGTGGGTGGATCACTGTATTTTTCCTTCGTTCGGTCCTTTAAATTTACGGTTCCATTCTTCAATTTATCAAAACGGGATAGGCAAATCCCTCATCTAGAACATGATCGAAATTATTTTTCATTAGAATTCATGGATTGAGGCTATTAAGCGCTGGTTTCATCTTAGGTAATTAGGATTTCTACGAAAAATGCGGTGGACGCAAAGTGGGTGATCACTGTATTTTTTTTTCCTTCGTTCGGTCCTTTAAATTTACGGTTCCATTCTTCAATTTATCAAAACGGATAGGCAAATCCTCATCTAGAACATCGAAATTATTTTTCATTAGAATTCATGGATTGAGGCTATTAAGCGCTGGTTTCATCTTAGGTAATTAGGATTTTCTACGAAAAATGCGGTGGACGCAAAGTGGGTGATCACTGTATTTTTCCCTTCGTTCGGTCCTTTAAATTTACGGTTCCATTCTTCAATTTATCAAAACGGATAGGCAAATCCCTCATCTAGAACATGATCGAAATTTTTTTCATTAGAATTCATGGATTGAGGCTATTATTAAGCTGGTTTCATCTTAGGTAATTAGGATTTCTACGAAAAATGCGGTGGACGCAAAGTGGGTGATCACTGTATTTTTTCCCTTCGTTCGGTCCTTTAAATTTACGGTTCCATTCTTCAATTTATCAAAACGGATAGGCAAATCCCTCATCTAGAACATGATCGAAATTTTTTTTTCATTAGAATTCATGGATTGAGGCTATTAAGCGCTGGTTTCATCTTAGGTAATTAGGATTTCTACGAAAAATGCGGTGGACGCAAAGTGGGTGATCACTGTATTTTTCCCTTCGTTCGGTCCTTTAAATTTACGGTTCCATTCTTCAATTTATCAAAACGGATAGGCAAATCCCTCATCTAGAACATGATCGAAATTATTTTTCATTAGAATTCATGGATTGAGGCTATTAAGCGCTGGTTTCATCTTAGGTAATTAGGATTTCTACGAAAAATGCGGTGGACGCAAAGTGGGTGATCACTGTATTTTTCCTTCGTTCGGTCCTTTAAATTTACGGTTCCATTCTTCAATTTATCAAAACGGATAGGCAAATCCCTCATCTAGAACATGATCGAAATTATTTTTCATTAGAATTCATTGAGAATTCATGGATTATTTTACGAAAAAGCGCTGGTTTCATCTCAGGTTGGTTAATTGGGTGGAAAATGATCACTGAAATTTTTCCCTTCGTTCGGTCCTTTAAATTTACGGTTCCATTCTTCAATTTATCAAAAATAGGCAAATTTCATCTAGAACATGAAAATTATTTTTCATTAGAATTCATGGATTGAAAAAATTCGGTGGGATTTTCACGAAAAAATGCGGTGGCCGCAAAGTGGGTGATCACTGTATTTTTCCCTTCGTTCGGTTTTTTAAATTTACGTTTCCATTCTTCAATTTATCAAAACGGATAGGCAAATCCCTCATCTAGAACATGATCGAAATTATTTTTCATTAGAATTCATGGATTGAGGCTATTAAGCGCTGGTTTCATCTTAGGTAATTAGGATTTCACGAAAAATGCGGTGGACGCAAAGTGGGTGATCACTGTATTTTTCCCTTCGTTCGGTCCTTTAAATTTACGGTTCCATTCTTCAATTTATCAAAACGGATAGGCAAATCCCTCATCTAGAACATGATCGAAATTATTTTTCATTAGAATTCATGGATTGAGGCTATTAAGCGCTGGTTTCATCTTAGGTAATTAGGATTTCTACGAAAAATGCGGTGGACGCAAAGTGGGTGATCACTGTATATTTCCCTTCGTTCGGTCCTTTAAATTTACGGTTCCATTCTTCAATTTATCAAAACGGATAGGCAAAAATCCTAGAATCTAGAACATCTAGAACATGATCGAAATTATTTTTCATTAGAATTCATGGATTGAGGCTATTAAGCTGGTTTCATCTTAGGTAATTAGGATTTTACGAAAAATGCGGTGGACGCAAAGTGGGTGATCACTGTATTAGGTCCTTTAAATTTACGGTTCCATTCTTTTCGGAAAACGGAAAAATGAACATGGTGGACGAATTCAAAGTGGGTGATCATCTGTATTTTTCCCTTCAAAGTGGGTTCTGTATTTTTTCGTTCGGTCCTTTAAATTTACGGTTCCATTCTTCAATTTATCAAAACGGATAGGCAAATCCCTCATTTAGAACATGATCGAAATTATTTTTCATTAGAATTCATGGATTGAGGCTATTAAGCGCTGGTTTCATCTTAGGTAATTAGGATTTCTACGAAAAATGCGGTGGACGCAAAGTGGGTGATCACTGTATATTTCCCTTCGTTCGGTCCTTTAAATTTACGGTTCCATTCTTCAATTTATTAGGCAAATCCCTCATCTAGAACATGATCGAAATTATTTTTCATTAGAATTCATGGATGAGGCTATTAATTTGGTTTCATTAGGTAATTTTTGGTTTCATCAAAAAATTAGGATTTCTACGAAAAATGCGGTGGACGCAAAGTGGGTGATCATTTTATTTTTCGTTCGTTCGGTCCTTTAAATTTACGGTTCCATTCTTCAATTTATCAAAACGGATAGGCAAATCCCTCATCTAGAACATGATCGATTTTTTATTTTTCATTAGAATTCATGGATTGAGGCTATTAAGCGCTGGTTTCATCTTAGGTAATTAGGATTTTAAAAAAAATGCGGTGGACGCAAAGTGGGTGATCACTGTATTTTTCCCTTCGTTCGGTCCTTTAAATTTACGGTTCCATTCTTCAATTTATCAAAAAACGGATAGGCAAATCCTCATCTAGAACATGATCGAAATTATTTTTTTTCATTAGAATTCATGGATTGAGGCTATTAAGCGCTGGTTTCATCTTAGGTAATTAGGATTTCTACGAAAAATGCGGTGGACGCAAAGTGGGTGATCACTGTATTTTTCCCTTCGTTCGGTCATTTAAATTTACGGTTCCATTCTTCAATTTATCAAAACGGATAGGCAAATCCCTCATCTAGAATATGATCGAAATTATTTTTCATTAGAATTCATGGATTGAGGCTATTAAGCGCTGGTTTCATCTCAGGTAATTAGGATTTCTACGAAAAATGCGGTGGACGCAAAGTGGGTGATCACTGTGGACGTTCGGTCCTTTAAATTTGGGTTCCATTCTTCAATTGATCAAAACTGTATTTTTCCCTTCGTTCGGTCCTTTAAATCGAAAAACGGTTCCATTCTTCAATTTATCAAAACGGATAGGCAAATCCCTCATCTAGAACATGATCGAAATTATTTTTCATTAGAATTCATGGATTGAGGCTATTAAGCGCTGGTTTCATCTTAGGTAATTAGGATTTCTACGAAAAATGCGGTGGACGCAAAGTGGGTGATCACTGTATTTTTCCCTTCGTTCGGTCCTTTAAATTTACGGTTCCATTCTTCAATTTATCAAAACGGATAGGCAAATCCCTCATCTAGAACATGATCGAAATTATTTTTCATTAGAATTCATGGATTGAGGCTATTAAGCGCTGGTTTCATCTCAGGTAATTAGGATTTCTACGAAAAACGCGGTGGACGCAAAGTGGGTGATCACTGTATATTTCCCTTCGTTCGGTCCTTTAAATTTACGGTTCCATTCTTCAATTTATCAAAACGGATAGGCAAATCCCTCATCTAGAACATGATCGAAATTATTTTTCATTAGAATTCATGGATTGAGGCTATTAAGCGCTGGTTTCATCTTAGGTAATTAGGATTTCTACGAAAAAATGCGGTGGACGCAAAGTGGGTGATCACTGTATTTTTCCTTCGTTCGGTCCTTTAAATTTTCGTTTCAATTCTTCAATTTATCAAAACGGATAGGCAAATCCCTCATCTAGAACATGATCGAAATTATTTTTCATTAGAATTCATGGATTGAGGCTATTAAGCGCTGGTTTCATCTCAGGTAATTAGGATTTCTACGAAAAAATGCGGTGGACGCAAAGTGGGTGATCACTGTATTTTCCCCCTTCGTTCGGTCCTTTAAATTTACGGTTCCATTCTTCAATTTATCAAAACGGATAGGCAAATCCCATCTAGAACATGATCGAAATTATTTTTCATTAGAATTCATGGAAATTATTTTTGGTTTTAGAATTCATTTGGATTGAGGCGCAAATTAAGCACTGGTTTCATCTTAAAGGTAATTCAATTTTTCAAACGAAAAAATGCGGTGGACGCAAAGTGGGTGATCACTGTTTTTTCCCTTCGTTCGGTCCTTTAAATTTACGGTTCCATTCTTCAATTTATCAAAACGGATAGGCAAATCCCTCATCCCTCATCTAGAACATGATCGAAATTATTTTTCATTAGAATTCATGGATTGAGGCTATTAAGCGCTGGTTTCATCTTAGGTAATTAGGATTTCTACGAAAAAAAATGCGGTGGACGCAAAGTGGGTGATCACTGTATTTTTCCCTTCGTTCGGTCCTTTAAATTTACGGTTCCATTCTTCAATTTATTAAAACGGAAATGCAAATCCCTCATCTAGAACATGATCGAAATTATTTTTCATTAGAATTCATGGATTGAGGCTATTAAGCGCTGGTTTCTTAGGTAATTAGGATTTCTACGAAAATGCGGTGGACGCAAAGTGGGTGATCACTGTATTTTTCCTTCGTTCGGTCCTTTAAATTTACGGTTCCATTCTTCAATTTATCAAAACGGATAAATCCCTCATCTAGAACATGATCGAAATTATTTTTCATTAGAATTCATGGATTGAGGCTATTAAGCGCTGGTTTCATCTTAGGTAATTAGGATTTACGAAAAAAAATGCGGTGGACGCAAAGTGGGTGATCACTGTATTTTTCCCTTCGTTCGGTCCTTTAAATTTACGGTTCCATTCTTCAATTTATCAAAACGGATAGGCAAATCCCTCATCTAGAACATGATCGAAATTTTTTTTTCATTAGAATTCATGGATTGGCTATTATTAGCGCTGGTTTCATCTTAGGTAATTAGGATTTCTACGAAAAATGCGGTGACGCAAAGTGGGTGATCAATGGACGGTTTCTTCAATTTATCAAAACGGATAGCAAAGTGGGTGATCACTGTCTACGAAAAATTTTTTCCTTCGTTCGGTCCTTTAAATTTACGGTTTTTTCAATTAATCAAAAAATTCTTCAAAATTTAAAAATTTTAAATTTACGGTTCCATTTTCAATTTATCAAAAATCCCTCATCTAGAACATGATCGAAATTATTTTTCATTAGAATTCATGGATTGAGGCTATTAAGCGCTGGTTTCATCTTAGGTAATTAGGATTTCTACGAAAAATGCGGTGGACGCAAAGTGGGTGATCACTGTATTTTCCCTTCGTTCGGTCCTTTAAATTTACGGTTCCATTCTTCAATTTATCAAAACGGATAGGCAAATCCTCATCTAGAACATGATCGAAATTATTTTTCATTAGAATTCATGGAATTCATGGATTGAGGCTATTAAGCGCTGGTTTCATCTTAGGTAATTAGGATTTCTACGAAAAATGCGGTGGACGCAAAGTGGGTGATCACTGTATTTTTTTTCCTTCGTTCGGTCCTTTAAATTTACGGTTCCATTCTTCAATTTATCAAAACGGATAGCAAATCCTCATCTAGAACATGATCGAAATTATTTTTCATTAGAATTCATGGATTGAGGCTATTAAGCGCTGGTTTCATCTTAGGTAATTAGGATTTCTACGAAAAATGCGGTGGACGCAAAGTGGGTGGGATGATCACTATATTTTTCCTTCGTTCGGTCCTTTAAATTTACGGTTCCATTCTTCAATTTATCAAAACGGATAGGCAAATCCCTCATCTAGAACATGATCGAAAAATTATTTTCATTAGAATTAAGCGCTGGTTTCATGGATTGAGGCTATTAAGCTGGTTTCATCTCAGGTAATTAGGATTTCTACGAAAAAAAATGCGGTGGACGCAAAAAAGTGGGTGATCACTGTATTTTTTCCTTCGTTCGGTCCTTTAAATTTACGGTTCCATTCTTCAATTTATCAAAACGGATAGGCAAATCCCTCATCTAGAACATGATCGAAATTATTTTTCATTAGAATTCATGGATTGAGGCTATTAAGCGCTGGTTTCATCTTAGGTAATTAGGATTTCTACGAAAAATGCGGTGGACGCAAAGTGGGTGATCACTGTATTTTTCCCTTCGTTCGGTCCTTTAAATTTACGGTTCCATTCTTCAATTTATCAAAACGGATAGGCAAATCCCTCATCTAGAACATGATCGAAATTATTTTTCATTAGAATTCATGGATTGAGGCTATTAAGCGCTGGTTTCATCTTAGGTAATTAGGATTTCTACGAAAAAATGCGGTGGACAAAAAGTGGGTGATCTGTATTTTTTTCGTTCGGTCCTTTAATTTACGGTTCCATTCTTCAAATTTATCAAAACGGATAGGCAAATCCCATCATAGAACATGATCGAAATTATTTTTCATTAGAATTCATGGATTGAGGCTATTAAGCGCTGGTTTCATCTTAGGTAATTAGGATTTTACGAAAAAAATGCGGTGGACGCAAAGTGGGTGATCACTGTATTTTTCCCTTCGTTCGGTCCTTTAAATTTACGGTTCCATTCTTCAATTTATCAAAACGGATAGGCAAATCCCTCATCTAGAACATGATCGAAATTATTTTTCATTAGAATTCATGGATTGAGGCTATTAAGCGCTGGTTTCATCTCAGGTAATTAGGATTTCTAAAAAAAATGCAGTGGACGCAAAGTGGGTGATCACTGTATTTTTCCCTTCGTTCGGTCCTTTAAATTTACGGTTCCATTCTTCAATTTATCAAAACGGATAGGCAAATCCCTCATCTAGAACATGATCGAAATTTTTTTTCATTAGAATTCATGGATTGAGGCTATTAAGCGCTGGTTTCATCTTCTTAGGTAATTAGGATTTCTACGAAAAATGCGGTGGACGCAAAGTGGGTGATCACTGTATTTTTTTTCCTTCGTTCGGTCCTTTAAATTTACGGTTCCATTCTTCAATTTATCAAAACGGATAGGCAAATCCCTCATCTAGAACATGATCGAAATTATTTTTCATTAGAATTCATGGATTGAGGCTATTAAGCGCTGGTTTCATCTTAGGTAATTAGGATTTCTACGAAAAATGCGGTGGACACAAAGTGGGTGATCACTGTATTTTTCCCTTCGTTCGGTCCTTTAAATTTACGGTTCCATTCTTCAATTTATCAAAACGGATAGGCAAATCCCTCATCTAGAACATGATCGAAATTATTTTTCATTAGAATTCATGGATTTATCAAAACGGATAGGCAAATCCTCAATTGAGCTAGCGCTGGTTTCATTCAGGTAATTCTGGTTTCATCTCAGGTTTAATTAGGGATTTCTACGAAAAAAATGCGGTGGACGCAAAGTGGGTGATCACTGTATTTTTCCCTTCGTTCGGTCCTTTAAATTTACGGTTCCATTCTTCAATTTATCAAAACGGATAGGCAAATCCCTCATCTAGAACATGATCGAAATTATTTTTCATTAGAATTCATGGATTGAGGCTATTAAGCGCTGGTTTCATCTTAGGTAATTAGGATTTCTACGAAAAATGCGGTGGACGCAAAGTGGGTGATCACTGTATTTTTCCCTTCGTTCGGTCCTTTAAATTTACGGTTCCATTCTTCAATTTATCAAAACGGATAGGCAAATCCCTCATCTAGAACATGATCGAAATTATTTTTTTCATTAGAATTCATGGATGAGGCGAAAGGCTGGTTTCATCTCAGGTTAGGATTTTACGAAAAATGCGGTGGACGCAAAGTGGGTGGTATTTTTCCTTCGTTCATCTTTAAATTTAGGTTCCATTCTTCAATTTATCAAAACGGATTTCATCTAGAACATGATCGAAAAATTAGAATTCATGGATTGAAAAATGCGGTTTCATCTTAGGTAATTAGGATTTACGAAAAATGCGGGACGCAAAGTGGGTGATCACTGTATTTTTCCTTCGTTCGGTCCTTTAAATTTACGGTTCCATTCTTCAATTTATCAAAACGGATAGGCAAATCCCTCATCTAGAACATGATCGAAATTATTTTTCATTAGAATTCATGGATTGAGGCTATTAAGCGCTGGTTTCATCTTAGGTAATTAGGATTTTTCCACGAAAAATGCGGTGGACGCAAAGTGGGTGATCACTGTATTTTTCCCTTCGTTCGGTCCTTTAAATTTACGGTTCCATTCTTCAATTTATCAAAACGGATAGGCAAATCCCTCATCTAGAACATGATCGAAATTATTTTTCATTAGAATTCATGGATTGATTGATTGGTTTCATCTTAGGTAATTATTAAGCGTATTTTTCCCTTCGTTGGTTTCATCTTAGGTAATTAGGATTTTACGAAAAAATGCGGTGGACGAACGAAAAATGCGGTGGGTGATCACTGTATTTTTCCCTTCGTTCGGTCCTTTAAATTTACGGTTCCATTCTTCAATTTATCAAAACGGATAGGCAAATCCCTCATCTAGAACATGATCGAAATTATTTTTCATTAGAATTCATGGATTGAGGCTATTAAGCGCTGGTTTCATCTTAGGTAATTAGGATTTCTACGAAAAATGCGGTGGACGCAAAGTGGGTGATCACTGTATTTTTCCTTCGTTTTCCTTTAAATTTACGGTTCCATTCTTCAATTTGTCAAAACGGATAGGTAAATCCCTCATCTAGAACATGATCGAAATTTTTCATTAGAAAAACGGACAGGTTTCATCTTAGGTAATTAGGATTTCTACGAAAAAATGGACGCAAAGTGGGTGATCACTGTATTTTCCTTCGTTCGGTCCTTTAAATTTACGGTTCCATTCTTTTTTATCAAAACGGATAGGCAAATCCCTCATCTAGAACATGATCGAAATTATTTTTCATTAGAATTCATGGATTGAGGCTATTAAGCGCTGGTTTCATCTTAGGTAATTAGGATTTTAAAAAAAAATGCGGTGGACGCAAAGTGGGTGATCACTGTATTTTTCCTTCGTTCGGTCCTTTAAAGTTACGGTTCCATTCTCCAATTTATCAAAACGGATAGGCAAATCCCTCATCTAGAACATGATCGAAATTATTTTTATTAGAATTCATGGATTGAGGCTATTAAGCGCTGGTTTCATCTTAGGTAATTAGGATTTCTACGAAAAATGCGGTGGACGCAAAGTGGGTGATCACTGTATTTTTCCCTTCGTTCGGTCCTTTAAATTTACGTTTCCATTCTTCAATTTTCTTCAATTTATCAAAACGGATAGGCAAATCCCTCATCTAGAACATGATCGAAATTTTTTTTTCATTAGAATTCATGGATTGAGGCTATTAAGCGCTGGTTTCATCATGGATTTAGGTAATTTACGAAAAATGCGGTGGACGCAAAGTGGGTGATCTGTATTTATTTTTCCTTCGTTCGGTCCTTTAAATTTACGGTTCCATTCTTCAATTTATCAAAACGGATAGGCAAATCCCTCATCTAGAACATGATCGAAATTATTTTTCATTAGAATTCATGGAGTGAGGCTATTAAGCGCTGGTTTCATCTTAGGTAATTAGGATTTCTACGAAAAATGCGGTGGACGCAAAGTGGGTGATCACTGAATTTTTCCCTTCGTTTGGTTTTTAAATTTACGGTTCCATTCTTCAATTTATCAAAACGGATAGGCAAATCCCTCATCTAGAACATGATCGAAATTATTTTTCATTAGAATTCATGGATTGAGGCTATTAAGCGCTGGTTTCATCTCAGGTAATTAGGATTTCTACGAAAAATGCGGTGGACGCAAAGTGGGTGATCACTGTATTTTTCCCTTCGTTCGGTCCTTTAAATTTACGGTTCCATTCTTCAATTTATCAAAACGGATAGGCAAATCCCTCATCTAGAACATGATCGAAATTATTTTTCATTAGAATTCATGGATTGAGGATATTAAGCGCTGGTTTCATCTTAGGTAATTAGGATTTCTACGAAAAATGCGGCGGACGCAAAGTGGGTGATCACTGTATATTTCCCTTCGTTTGGTCCTTTAAATTTACGGTTCCATTCTTCAATTTATCAAAACGGATAGGCAAATCCCTCATCTAGAACATGAAAAATTTTTTTTTCATTATTCATGGATTGAGCTATTATTAAGGTTTGGTTTTCATCTTAGGATTTCTACGAAAAATTGGACGCAAAGTGGGTGATCACTGTATTTTCCCTTCGTTCGGTCCTTTAAATTTACGGTTCCATTCTTCAATTTTCAAATTTACGGTTTCCAATTTAAATTCAAATTCTTCAATTTATCAAAACGGATAGGCAAATCCCTCATCTAGAACATGATCGAAATTATTTTTCATTAGAATTCATGGATTGAGGCTATTAAGCGCTGGTTTCATCTTAGGTAATTAGGATTTTCTACGAAAAAAATGTGGGTGGACGCAAAAGTGGGTGATCACTGTATTTTTCCTTCGTTCGGTCCTTTAAATTTACGGTTCCATTCTTCAATTTATCAAAACGGATAGGCAAATCCCTCATCTAGAACATGATCGAAATTATTTTTCATTAGAATTCATGGATTGAGGCTATTAAGCGCTGGTTTCATCTTAGGTAATTAGGATTTCTACGAAAAATGCGGTGGACGCAAAGTGGGTGATCACTGTATTTTTCCCTTCGTTCGGTCCTTTAAATTTACGGTTCCATTCTTCAATTTATCAAAACGGATAGGCAAATCCCTCATCTAGAACATGATCGAAATTATTTTTCATTAGAATTCATTGATTGAGGCTATTAAGCGCTGGTTTCATCTTAGGTAATTAGGATTTCTACGAAAAATGCGGTGGACGCAAAGTGGGTGATCACTGTATTTTTCCCTTCGTTCGGTCCTTTAAATTTACGGTTCCATTTCAAAACGGTTCCCTCATCTTCATTCGAAATTTTTTCATTAAAATGGATTGAGGCTAAAGCCTGGTTTCATCTTATTTTTCACGAAAAATGCGGTGGAAAAGTGGGTGATTTTTCATATAGTCCTTTAAATTTAAATTCATGGATTCTTGAGGAATTCATCTAGAACATGATGGTTTTTCATTAGAATTCAGGATTAATTAGCGCTGGTTTCATCTTAGGTAATTAGGATTTCTACGAAAAATGCGGTGGACGCAAAGTGGGTGATCACTGTATTTTTCCTTCGTTCGGTCCTTTAAATTTACGGTTCCATTCTTCAATTTATCAAAACGGATAGGCAAATCCCTCATCTAGAACATGATCGAAATTATTTTTCATTAGAATTCATGGATTGAGGCTATTAAGCGCTGGTTTCATCTTAGGTAATTAGGATTTCTACGAAAAAAATGCGGTGGACAAAAGTGGGTGATCACTGTATTTTTCCTTCGTTCGGTCCTTTAAATTTACGGTTCCATTCTTCAATTTATCAAAACGGATAGGCAAATCCCCTCATCTAGAACATGATCGAAATTTTTTTTCATTAGAATTCATGGATTGAGGCTATTAAGCGCTGGTTTCATCTTAGGTAATTAGGATTTCTAAAAAAAATGCGGTGGACGCAAAGTGGGTGATCACTGTATTTTTCCCTTCGTTCGGTCCTTTAAATTTACGGTTCCATTCTTCAATTTATCAAAACGGATAGCAAATCCTCATCCCTCATCTAGAACATGATCGAAATTTTTTTTCATTAGAATTCATGGATTGAGGCTATTAAGCGCTGGTTTCATCTTAGGTAATTAGGATTTCTACGAAAAATGCGGTGGACGCAAAGTGGGTGATCACTGTATTTTTCCCTTCGTTCGGTCCTTTAAATTTACGGTTCCATTCTTCAATTTATCAAAAACGGATAGGCAAATCCCCCTCATCTAGAACATGATCGAAATTATTTTTTCATTAGAATTCATGGATTGATGAAGCTGGAAATTATTTTTCATTTTAGAAAAATTCATGGACGCAAAGTTGAGGCTATTTTTTTCGTTCGGTCCTTTAAATTTGGTTTCATTCTTCAAGGTCAAAATTAGGCAAATTTCATGATCGAAATTATTTTTCAAAATGGATTGGTGGACGGTTTCATCTCAAAGAAAAATGGGTGGATCATGATATTTTTCCCTTCGTTCGGTCCTTTAAATTTACGGTTCCATTCTTCAATTTATCAAAACGGATAGGCAAATCCCTCATCTAGAACATGATCGAAATTATTTTTCATTAGAATTCATGGATTGAGGCTATTAAGCGCTGGTTTCATCTTAGGTAATTAGGATTTCTACGAAAAAATGCGGTGGACGCAAAGTGGGTGATCACTGTATTTTTCCCTTCGTTCGGTCCTTTAAATTTACGGTTCCATTCTTCAATTTATCAAAACGGATAGGCAAATCCCTCATCTAGAACATGATCGAAATTATTTTTTCATTAGAATTCATGGATGAGGCTATTAAGCGCTGGTTTCATCTTAGGTAATTAGGATTTCTACGAAAAATGCGGTGGACGCAAAAAGTGGGTGATCACTGTATTTTTCCTTTTTTTTTCCTTCGTTCGGTCCTTTAAATTTACGGTTCCATTCTTCAATTTATCAAAACGGATAGGCAAATCCCTCATCTAGAACATGATCGAAATTAATTTTTTTTCATTAGAATTCATGGATTGAGGCTATTAAGCGCTGGTTTCATCTTAGGTAATTAGGATTTCTACGAAAAAAAATGCGGTGGACGCAAAGTGGGTGATCACTGTATTTTCCCTTCGTTTCGGTCCATTTTAAATTTTACGGTTCCATTCTTCAATTTATCAAAACGGATAGGTAAAATCCCTCATCTAGAACATGATCGAAATTATTTTTCATTAGAATTCATTGATTGAGGCTATTAAGCGCTGGTTTCATCTTAGGTAATTAGGATTTCTACGAAAAATGCGGTGGACGCAAAGTGGGTGATCACTGTATTTTTTCCTTTTCCCTTCGTTCGGTCCTTTAAATTTACGGTTCCATTCTTCAATTTATCAAAACGGATAGGCAAATCCCTCATCTAGAACATGATCGAAATTATTTTTCATTAGAATTCATGGATTGAGGCTATTAAGCGCTGGTTTCATCTTAGGTAATTAGGAATACGAAAAAAAAATGCGGTGGACGCAAAGTGGGTGATCACTGTATTTTTCGGTCCTTAATTTTCGGTCCTTTAAATTTACGGTTCCATTCTTCAATTTATCAAAACGGATAGGCAAATCCCTCATCTAGAACATGATCGAAATTATTTTTTTTCATTAGAATTCATGGATTGAGGCTATTAAGCGCTGGTTTCATCTTAGGTAATTAGGAAAACGAAAAATGCGGTGGACGCAAAGTGGGTGATCACTGTATTTTTCCCTTCGTTCGGTCCTTTAAATTTACGGTTCCATTCTTCAATTTATCAAAACGGATAGGCAAATCCTCATCTAGAACATGAAAAATTTTTTTCATTAGAATTCATGGATTGAGGCTATTCGCTGGATTGGTAATTATTTCTACGAAAAATGCGGTGGACGCTGGTTTCATCTTCAGGTAAATTACGGGATTTTCAAAACGGAAAAATGCGGTTCGAAATTATTTTTCAAAGTGGGTGATCACTGGTTTATTTTTAGGATTTCTTCGGTGGACGCAAAGTTGATCACTGTATTTTTCGGTTCGGTTTTTAAATTTACGGTTTCCATTCTTCAATTTATCAAAACGGATAGGCAAATCCTCATCTAGAACATGATCGAAATTTTTTTTCATTAGAATTCATGGATTGAGGCTATTAAGCGCTGGTTTCATCTTAGGTAATTAGGATTTCTACGAAAAATGCGGTGGACGCAAAGTGGGTGATCACTGTATTTTTCCCTTCGTTCGGTCCTTTAAATTTACGGTTCCATTCTTCAATTTATCAAAACGGATAGGCAAATCCCTCATCTAGAACATGATCGAAATTATTTTTCATTAGAATTCATGGATTGAGGCTATTAAGCGCTGGTTTTAGGTAATTAGGATTTCGAAAATGCGGTGGACGCAAAGGTAATTAGGATTTTCTACGAAAAATGCGGTGGACGCAAAGTGGGTGATCACTGTATTTTTCCTTCGTTCGGTCCTTTAAATTTACGGTTCCATTCTTCAATTTATCAAAACGGATAGGCAAATCCCTCATCTAGAACATGATCGAAATTATTTTTCATTAGAATTCATGGATTGAGGCTATTAAGCGCTGGTTTCATCTTAGGTAATTAGGATTTTACGAAAAAAAAATGCGGTGGACGCAAAAGTGGGGTGATCACTGTATTTCCCTTCGTTCGGTCCTTTAAATTTACGGTTCCATTCTTCAATTTATCAAAACGGATAGGCAAATCCCTCATCTAGAACATGATCGAAATTATTTTTCATTAGAATTCATGGATTGAGGCTATTAAGCGCTGGTTTCATCTTAGGTAATTAGGATTTCTACGAAAAATGCGGTGGACGCAAAGTGGGTGATCACTGTATTTTTCCCTTCTTTCGGTCCTTTAAATTTACGGTTCCATTCTTCAATTTATCAAAACGGATAGGCAAATCTCTCATCTAGAACATGATCGAAATTATTTTTCATTAGAATTCATGGATTGAGGCTATTAAGCGCTGGTTTCATCTTAGGTAATTAGGATTTCACGAAAAAAAATGCGGTGGACGCAAAGTGGGTGATCACTGTATTTTCCCTTCGTTCGGTCCTTTAAATTTACGGTTCCATTCTTCAATTTATCAAAACGGATAGGCAAATCCCTCATCTAGAACATGATCGAAATTATTTCGAAATTATTTTTCATTAGAATTAGATGGATTGAGATTTCTAAAAGGCTGGTTTCATCTCAGGTAATTAAATTTACGGTTTTCAATTAAAAAATGCGGTGGACATCAAAGTGGGTGATCACTGTTTTTCCTTCGTTCTTAGGTATTTTTTTAAATTTACGGTTCCATTCTTCAATTTATCAAAACAAATTCTTCAATAGGCAAATCCCTCATCTAGAACATGATCGAAATTTTTTCATTAGAATTGGAATTGGATTGAGGCTATTTCTGGTTTAAGGTAAGGATTTTACGAAAAATGCGGTGGACGCAAAAGGGTGATCACTGTATTTTCCCTTCGTTCGTTCCTTTAAATTTACGTTCCATTCTTCAATTTATCAAAACGGATAGGCAAAATCCCTCATCTAGAACATGATCGAAATTATTTTTTCATTAAATTCATGGATTGAGGCTATTAAGCGCTGGTTTCATCTTAGGTAATTAGGAACGAAAAATGCGGTGGACGCAAAGTGGGTGATCACTGTATTTTTCCTTCGTTCGGTCCTTTAAATTTACGGTTTCCATTCTTCAATTTATCAAATTAGCAAATCCCTCATCTAGAACATGATCGAAATTTTTTTCATTAGAATTCATGGATTGAGGCTATTAAGCGCTGGTTTCATCTTAGGTAATTAGGATTTTACGAAAAATGCGGTGGACGCAAAGTGGGTGATCACTGTTTTTCCCTTCGTTCGGTCCTTTAAATTTACGTTTCCATTCTTCAATTTATCAAAACGGATAGGCAAATCCCTCATCTAGAACATGATCGAAATTATTTTTTTCATTAGAATTCATGGATTGAGGCTATTAAGCGCTGGTTTCATCTTAGGTAATTAGGATTTCTACGAAAAATGCGGTGGACGCAAAGTGGGTGATCACTGTATTTTTCCTTCGTTCGGTCCTTTAAATTTACGGTTCCATTCTTCAATTTATCAAAACGGATAGGCAAATCCCTCATCTAGAACACATGATCGAAAAATTATTTTTCATTAGAATTCATGGATTGAGGCTATTAAGCTGGTTTGGTTTCATCTTAGGTAATTAGGATTTCTACGAAAAAAAATGCGGTGGACGCAAAGTGGGTGATCACTGTATTTTTCCCCTTCGTTCGGTCCTTTAAATTTACGGTTCCATTCTTCAATTTATCAAAACGGATAGGCAAATCCCTCATCTAGAACATGAGAAATTATTTTTCATTAGAATTCATGGATTTTTTTTCATTAGAATTCATGGATTGAGGCTATTAAGCGCTGGTTTCATTCAGGTAATTAGGATTTTACGAAAAATGCGGTGGACAAAGTGGGTGATCACTGTTTTTTCCTTCGTTCGGTCCTTTAAATTTACGGTTCCATTCTTCAATTTATCAAAACGGATAGGCAAATCCCTCATCTAGAACATGATCGAAATTTTTTTTTCATTAGAATTCATGGATTGAGGCTATTAAGCGCTGGTTTCATCTTAGGTAATTAGGATTTCTACGAAAAATGCGGCGGTGGACGCAAAGTGGGTGATCACTGTATTTTCTTCGTTCGGTCCTTTAAATTTTTTCCCAATTTTCGTTCGGATCCTTTAAATTTACGGTTCCATTCTTCAATTTATCAAAACGGGCAAATATCAAATCCCTCATCTAGAACATGATCGAAATTATTTTTCATTAGAATTCAAAAATGGATTGAGGCTATTAAGCGCTGGTTTCATCTTAGGTAATTAGGATTTTACGAAAAAAATGCGGTGGACGCAAAGTGGGTGATCGGTTGTATTTTTCCTTCGTTCGGTCCTTTAAATTTACGGTTCCATTCTTCAATTTATCAAAACGGATAGGCAAATCCCTCATCTAGAACATGATCGAAATTATTTTTCATTAGAATTCATGGATTGAGGCTATTAAGCGCTGGTTTCATCTTAGGTAATTAGGATTTCTACGAAAAAAATGCGGTGGACGCAAAGTGGGTGATCACTGTATTTTTTCCTTCGTTCGGTCCTTTAAATTTACGGTTCCATTCTTCAATTTATCAAAAAAAACAGGCAAATCCCTCATCTAGAACATGATCGAAATTATTTTTCATTAGAATTCATGGATTGAGGCTATTAAGCGCTGGTTTCATCTTAGGTAATTAGGATTTCTACGAAAAAAAATGTGGTGGACGCAAAGTGGGTGACTGTGTATTTTCCCTTTTTCCTTTCGTTCGGTCCTTTAAATTTACGGTTCCATTCTTCAATTTATCAAAACGGATAGGCAAATCCCTCATCTAGAACATGATCGAAATTATTTTTCATTAGAATTCATGGATTGAGGCTATTAAGCGCTGGTTTCATCTCAGGTAATTAGGATTTCTACGAAAAATGCGGTGGACGCAAAGTGGGTGATCACTGTATTTTTCCCTTCGTTCGGTCCTTTAAATTTACGGTTCCATTCTTCAATTTATCAAAACGGATAGGCAAATCCCTCATCTAGAACATGATCGAAATTATTTTTCATTAGAATTCATGGAGTGAGGCTAGTAAGCACTGGTTTCATCTTAGGTAATTAGGATTTCTACGAAAAATGGGGTGGACGCAAAGTGGGTGGACGCAAAGTGGGTGATCTTTAAATTTACGGTTTTTTCCAATTTTCGTTCGGTCCTTTAAATTTACGGTTCCATTCTTCAATTTATCAAAACGGATAGGCAAATCCCTCATCTAGAACATGATCGAAATTATTTTTCATTAGAATTCATGGATTGAGGCTATTAAGCGCTGGTTTCATCTCAGGTAATTAGGATTTCTACGAAAAATGCGGTGGACGCAAAGTGGGTGATCACTGTATTTTTCCTTCGTTCGGTCCTTTAAATTTACGGTTCCATTCTTCAATTTATCAAAACGGATAGGCAAATCATCATAGAACATGATCGAAATTATTTTTCATTAGAATTCATGGATTGAGGCTATTAAGCGCTGGTTTCATCTTAGGTAATTAGGATTTCTACGAAAAATGCGGTGGACGCAAAAGTGGGTGATCACTGTATTTTTCCCTTCGTTCGGTCCTTTAAATTTTAAATTTACGGTTCCATTCTTCAATTTCTCAAAACGGATAGGCAAATCCCTCATCTAGAACATGATCGAAATTATTTTTCATTAGAATTCATGGATTGAGGCTATTAAGCGCTGGTTTCATCTTAGGTAATTAGGATTTCTACGAAAAATGCGGTGGACGCAAAGTGGGTGATCACTGTGTTATTTCCTTCGTTCGGTTTTTTTAAATTTACGGTTCCATTCTTCAATTTATCAAAACGGATAGGCAAATCCCTCATCTAGAACATGATCGAAATTTTTTTTTTCATTAGAATTGGATGGATTGAGGCTAGCGCTGGTTTGGTTTCATCTTAGGTAATTAGGGAAAAACGAAAAAAAATGGTGGACGCAAAGTGGGTGATCACTGTATTTTTTTCCCTTCGTTCGGTCCTTTAAATTTACGGTTCCATTCTTCAATTTATCAAAAACGGAGGCAAATCCCTCATCTAGAACATGATCGAAATTATTTTTTTAGAATTAGAATTCATGGATTGAGGCTATTAAGCGCTGGTTTCATCTCAGGTAATTAGGATTTTCACGGTGGACGAAAATGCGGTGGACGAAAGTGGGTGATCACTGTATTTTTCCTTCGTTTTCCTTTAAATTTTCATTTAAATTTCCATTCTTCAATTTATCAAAACGGATAGGCAAATCCCTCATCTAGAACATGATCGAAATTATATTTCATTAGAATTCATGGATTGAGGCTATTAAGCGCTGGTTTCATCTTAGGTAATTAGAATTTCTATGAAAAATGCGGTGGACGCAAAGTGGGTGATCACTGTATTTTTCCCTTCGTTCGGTCCTTTAAATTTACGGTTCCATTCTTCAATTTATCAAAACGGATAGGCAAATCCTCTAGAACATAGAACATGATATTTTCGAAATTTTTTTCATTAATTCATGGATTGAGGCTATTAAGCGCTGGTTTCATCTTAGGTAATTAGGATTTCTAAAAAAAATGCGGTGGACGCAAAGTGGGTGATCACTGTGTTTTTTTCCTTCGTTCGGTTTTTTAAATTTACGGTTCCATTCTTCAATTTATCAAAACGGATAGGCAAATCCCTCATCTAGAACATGATCGAAATTATTTTTCATTAGAATTCATGGATTGAGGCTATTAAGCGCTGGTTTCATCTCAGGTAATAAGGATTTTTACGAAAAATGCGGTGGACGCAAAGTGGGTGATCACTGTATTTTTCCCTTCGTTCGGTCCTTTAAATTTACGGTTCCATTCTTCAATTTATCAAAACGGATAGGCAAATCCCTCATCTAGAACATGATCGAAATTATTTTTCATTAGAATTCATGGATTGAGGCTATTAAGCGCTGGTTTCATCTTAGGTAATTAGGATTTCTACGAAAAAATGCGGTGGACGCAAAGTGGGTGATCTGTATTTTTTTTTCCTTCGTTCGGTCCTTTAAATTTTCGGTTCCATTCTTCAATCAAAACGGAAAACGGGCAAATCCCAAATCCCTCATCTAGAACATGATCGAAATTATTTTTCATTAGAATTCATGGATTGAGGCTATTAAGCGCTGGTTTCATCTTAGGTAATTAGGATTTCTACGAAAAATGCGGTGGACGCAAAGTGGGTGATCACTGTATTTTCCCTTCGTTCGGTCCTTTAAATTTACGGTTCCATTCTTCAATTTATCAAAACGGATAGGCAAATCCCTCATCTAGAACATGATCGAATTTTTTTTTAGAATTAGAATTCATGGATTGAGGCTATTAAGCGCTGGTTTCATCTTAGGTAATTAGGATTTCTACGAAAAAATGCGGTGGACGCAAAGTGGGTGGGTGATCTTTTTATATTTTTCCTTCGTTCGGTCCTTTTTAAATTTACGGTTCCATTCTTCAATTTATCAAAACGGATAGGCAAATCCCTCATCTAGAACATGATCGAAATTATTTTTTCATTAGAATTCATGGATTGAGGCTATTAAGCGCTGGTTTCATCTTAGGTAATTATTTTTCACGAAAAAAAATGCGGTGGACGCAAAGTGGGTGATCTGTATTTTTCCCTTCGTTCGTTCGGTCCTTTAAATTTACGGTTCCATTCTTCAATTTAAAAAAACGGGCAAAAATCATCATCTACATGACATGATCGAAATTATTTTTTTAGAATTCATGGATTGAAAAAGCGCTGGTTTCATCTTAGGTAATTAGGATTTCTACGAAAAATGCGGTGGACGCAAAGTGGGTGATCACTGTATTTTCCCTTCGTTCGGTCGTTTAAATTTACGGTTCCATTCTTCAATTTATCAAAACGGATAGGCAAATCCCTCATCTAGAACATGATCGAAATTTTTTTCATTAGAATTCATGGATTGAGGCTATTAAGCGCTGGTTTCATCTTAGGTAATTAGGATTTCTACGAAAAAATGCGGTGGACGCAAAGTGGGTGATCACTGTATTTTCCCTTCGTTCGGTCCTTTAAATTTACGGTTCCATTCTTCAATTTATCAAAACGGATAGGCAAATCCCTCAGGCAAATCCCTCATCTAGAACATGATCGAAATTTTTTTCATTAGAATTCATGGATTGAGGCTATTAAGCGCTGGTTTCATCTTAGGTAATTAGGAAATTTCTACGAAAAAAATGCGGTGGACGCAAAGTGGGTGATCACTGTATTTTTCCCTTCGTTCGGTCCTTTAAATTTACGGTTCCATTCTTCAATTTATCAAAACGGATAGGCAAATCCCTCATCTAAAACATGATCGAAATTATTTTTCATTAGAATTCATGGATTGAGGCTATTAAGCGCTGGTTTCATCTTAGGTAATTAGGATTTCTACGAAAAATGCGGTGGGAAAGTGGGTGATCACTGTATTTTTCCCTTCGTTCGGTCCTTTAAATTTACGGTTCCATTCTTCAATTTTCAAAACGGATAGGTCCTTTAAATTTATCGGTTCCATTCTTCAATTTATCAAAACGGATAGGCAAATCTTAGGTAATTCATCTAGAAAATGAGGGTGAAATTATTTTTCATTAGAATTACGGTTGGATTGAATTTATTAAACGGCTGGTTTCATCATTAGAGGTAATTAGAAATTTTTTTCAAAAAATTCGGTGGACGCTATTAAAGTGGTTTCATCAGGTAATTAGGATTTACGAAAAATCGGTGGACGCAAAGTGGGTGATCTTCGTATTTTCCTTCGTTCGGTCCTTTAAATTTACGGTTCCATTCTTCAATTTATCAAAACGGATAGGCAAATCCCTCATCTAGAACATGATCGAAAATTTTTATTTTTCATTAGAATTTAATTGGATTTTGATGCGGTGGGCTATTAAGCGGCTGGTTTCATCTTCAATTTATCAAATTTAGGGATTTCTACGAAAAATGCATGGGTGGACGCAAAGTGGGTGATCACTGTATTTTTCCCTTCGTTCGGTCCTTTAAATTTTAAATTTACGGTTCCATTCTTCAATTTATCAAAACGGATAGGCAAATCCCTCATCTAGAACATGATCGAAATTATTTTTCATTAGAATTCATGGAGTGAGGCTATTAAGCGCTGGTTTCATCTTAGGTAATTAGGATTTCTAAAAAAAATGCGGTGGACGCAAAGTGGGTGATCACTGTATTTTTCCCTTCGTTCGGTCCTTTAAATTTACGGTTCCATTCTTCAATTTATCAAAACGGATAGGCAAATCCCTCATCTAGAACATGATCGAAAACATTTTTTTAGAAAATTATTTTTCATTAGAATTCATGGATTGAGGCTATTAGGCTAACTGGTTTCATCTTAGGTAATTAGGAAATATTTTCTACGAAAAATGCGGTGGACGCAAAGTGGGTGATCACTGTTTTTTTCCTTCGTTCGGTCCTTTAAATTTACGGTTCCATTCTTCAATTTATCAAAACGGATAGGCAAATCCCTCATCTAGAACATGATCGAAATTATTTTCATTAGAATTCATGGATTGAGGCTATTAAGCGCTGGTTTCAGGTAATTGGATTTGAGAAAATATTGGCGCTGGTTTCATCTTAGGTAATTAGGATTTCTAAAAAAAATGCGGTGGACGCAAATGGGTGGTGATCACTTTTTTTCCTTCGTTCGGTCCTTTAAATTTACGGTTCCATTCTTCAATTTATCAAAACGGATAGGCAAATCCCTCATCTAGATTATTTTTCATTAGAATTCATGGATTGAGGCTATTAAGCGCTGGTTTCATCTTAGGTAATTAGGATTTCTACGAAAAATGCGGTGGACGCAAAGTGGGTGATCACTGTATTATTTCCCTTCGTTCGGTCCTTTAAATTTACGGTTCCATTCTTTCAATTTAAAAAAACGATAGGCAAATCCCTCATCTAGAACATGATCGAAATTATTTTTCATTAGAATTCATGGATTGAGGCTATTAAGCGCTGGTTTCATCTTAGGTAATTAGGATTTCTACGAAAAATGCGGTGGACGCAAAGTGGGTGATCACTGTATATTTCCCTTCGTTCGGTCCTTTAAATTTACGGTTCCATTCTTCAATTTATCAAAACGGATAGGCAAATCCCTCATCTAGAACATGATCGAAATTTTTTTTTTCATTAGAATTCATGGATTTTCATATTAGGCGCTGGTTTCATCGCAAAGGTAATTAGGATTTCTACGAAAAATGCGGTGGACGCAAAGTGGGTGATCACTGTATATTTTTCACTTCGTTCGGTCCTTTAAATTTACGGTTCCATTCTTCAATTTATCAAAACGGATAGGCAAATCTCTCATCTAGAACATGATCGAAATTATTTTTCATTAGAATTCATGGATTGAGGCTATTAAGCGCTGGTTTCATCTTAGGTAATTAGGATTTCTACGAAAAATGCGGTGGACGCAAAGTGGGTGATCACTGTATTTTTCCCTTCGTTCGGTCTTTTAAATTTACGGTTCCATTCTTCAATTTATCAAAACGGACAGGCAATCCCTCATCTCCCTCATCTAGAAATGATCGATTTTCGAAATTATTTTTCATTATTAAGCGCTGGAATTCATGGATTGAGGCTACGAAATTGCGGTGGCGCTGGTTTCATCTTAGGTAATTAGGATTTCTTCGAAAAATGCGGTGGACGCAAAGTGGGTGATCACTGTATTTTTCCCTTCGTTCGGTCCTTTAAATTTACGGTTCCATTCTTCAATTTATCAAAACGGATAGGCAAATCCCTCATCTAGAACATGATCGAAATTATTTTTCATTAGAATTCATGGATTGAGGCTATTAAGCGCTGGTTTCATCTTAGGTAATTAGGATTTCCACGAAAAAAAATGCGGTGGACGCAAAGTGGGGATGATCACTATTTTTTTCCTTCGTTCGGTCCTTTAAATTTACGGTTCCATTCTTCAATTTATCAAAACGGACAAATCAAAATCCTCATCTAGAACATGATCGAATTTATTTTCATTAGAATAGAATGGATGGATTGAGGGCTTGGCGCTGGTTTCATTAGGTAATTAGGATTTCTACGAAAAATGCGGTGGACGCAAAGTGGGTGATCACTGTATTTTTCCCTTCGTTCGGTCCTTTAAATTTACGGTTCCATTCTTCAATTTATCAAAATTTAAAAACGGATAGGCAAATCCCTCATCTAGAAACATGATCGAAATTATTTTTCATTAGAATTCATGGATTGAGGCTATTAAGCGCTGGTTTCATCTTAGGTAATTATTTTTTCTAAAAAAATGCGGTGGACGCAAAGTGGGTGATCACTGTATTTTCCCTTCGTTCGGTCCTTTAAATTTACGGTTCCATTCTTCAATTTATCAAAACGGATAGGCAAATCCCTCATCTAGAACATGATCGAAATTTTTTCATTAGAATTCATGGATTGAGGCTATTAAGCGCTGGTTTCATCTTAGGTAATTAGGATTTTTCTACGAAAAAAAATGCGGTGGACGCAAAGTGGGTGATCACTGTTTTTTTCCTTCGTTCGGTCCTTTAAATTTACGGTTCCATTCTTCAATTTATCAAAACGGATAGGCAAATCCCTCATCTAGAACATGATCGAAATTTTTTTCATTAGAATTCATGGATGGATTGAGGCTATTAAGCGCTGGTTTCATCTTAGGTAATTTTTTTACGAAAAAATGCGGTGGAAAAATGCGGTGGACGGTCCTTTAAAAGTGGGTGATCACTGTATTTTTCCTTCGTTCGGTCCTTTAAATTTACGGTTCCATTCTTCAATTTATCAAAACGGATAGGCAAATCCCTCATCTAGAACATGATCGAAATTATTTTTTTCATTAATTCATGGATTGAGGCTATTAAGCGCTGGTTTCATCTTAGGTAATAAGGATTTCTACGAAAAATGCGGTGGACGCAAAGTGGGTGATCACTGTATTTTTCCCTTCGTTCGGTCCTTTAAATTTACGGTTCCATTCTTCAATTTATCAAAACGGATAGGCAAATCCCTCATCTAGAACATGATCGAAATTATTTTTTTTTCATTAGAATTCATGGATTGAGGCTATTAAGCGCTGGTTTCATCTTAGGTAATTAGGATTTTACGAAAAATGCGGAAAAATGCGGTGGACGCAAAGTGGGTGATCACTGTGTTTTTCCTTCGTTCGGTCCTTTAAATTTACGGTTCCATTCTTCAATTTATCAAAACGGATAGGCAAATCCCTCATCTAGAACATGATCGAAATTATTTTTCATTAGAATTTAGAATTCATGGATTGAGGCTATTAAGCGCTGGTTTCATCTTAGGTAATTAGGATTTCTACGAAAAATGCGGTGGACAAAAAAGGGTGATCACTGTATATTTCCCTTCGTTCGGTCCTTTAAATTTACGGTTCCATTCTTCAATTTATCAAAACGGAAAGGCAAATCCCTCATCTAGAACAAGATCGAAATTATTTTTCATTAGAATTCATGGATTGAGGCTATTAAGCGCTGGTTTCATCTTAGGTAATTAGGATTTCTACGAAAAATGCGGCGGTGGGACAAAGTGGGTGATCACTGTATTTTTCCCTTCGTTCGGTATTTTTTTTAAATTTACGGTTCCATTCTTCAATTTATCAAAACGGAGGCAAAGGCAAATCCCTCATCTAGAACATGATCGAAATTATTTTTTCATTAGAATTCATGGATTGAGGCTATTAAGCGCTGGTTTCATCTTAGGTAATTAGGATTTCTACGAAAAATGCGGTGGACGCAAAGTGGGTGATCACTGTATATTTCCTTCGTTCGGTCCTTTAAATTTACGGTTCCATTCTTCAATTTATCAAAACGGATAGGCAAATCCCTCATCTAGAACATGATCGAAATATTTTTTTTTCATTAGAATTCATGGATTGAGGCTATTAAGCGCTGGTTTCATCTCAGGTAATTAGGATTTCTAAAAAAAAATGCGGTGGACGCAAAGTGGGTGATCACTGTATTTTTTTCCCTTCGTTCGGGTCTTTAAATTTACGGTTCCATTCTTCAATTTATCAAAACGGATAGGCAAATCCCTCATCTAGAACATGATCGAAATCATTTTTCATTAGAATTCATGGATTGAGGCTATTAAGCGCTGGTTTCATCTTAGGTAATTAGGATTTTCGAAAAAAATGCGGTGGACGCAAAGTGGGTGATCACTGTATTTTTCCCTTCGTTCGGTCCTTTAAATTTACGGTTCCATTCTTCAATTTATCAAAACGGATAGGCAAATCCCTCATCTAGAACATGATCGAAATTATTTTTCATTAGAATTCATGGATTGAGGCTATTAAGCGCTGGTTTCATCTTAGGTAATTAGGATTTCTACGAAAAATGCGGTGGACGCAAAGTGGGTGATCACTGTTTTTTTCCTTCGTTCGGTAAATTTTTAAATTTACGGTTCCATTCTTCAATTTATCAAAACGGATAGGCAAATCCCTCATCTAGAACATGATCGAAATTATTTTTCATTAGAATTCATGGATTGCTATTAAGCGCTGGTTTCATCTTAGGTAATTAGGATTTCACGAAAAATGCGGTGGACGCAAAGGTGATCTGTATTTTCCCTTCGTTCGGTCCTTTAAATTTACGTTTCCATTCTTCAATTTATCAAAACGGATAGGCAAATCTTTCATCTAGAACATGATCGAAATTATTTTTCATTAGAATTCATGGATTGAGGATATGAAGCGCTGGTTTTTAGGTAATTAGGATTTCTACGAAAAATGCGGTGGACGCAAAAAGTGGGTGATCACTGTATTTTTCCCTTCGTTCGGTCCTTTAAATTTACGGTTCCATTCTTCAATTTATCAAAACGGATAGGCAAATTTCATCATCTAGAACATGATCGAAAATTTTTTCATTAGAATTCATGGATTGAGGCTATTAAGCTGGTTTCATCTTAGGTAATTAGGATTTCTACGAAAAATGCGGTGGACGCAAAGTGGGTGATCACTGTATATTTTTCCGTTCGTCCTTTAAATTTACGGTTCCATTCTTCAATTTATCAAAACGGATAGGCAAATCCCTCATCTAGAACATGATCGAAATTATTTTTCATTAGAATTCATGGATTGAGGCTATTAAGCGCTGGTTTCATCTTAGGTAATTAGGATTTCTACGAAAAATGCGGTGGACGCAAAGTGGGTGATCACTGTATTTTTTCCTTCGTTCGGTCCTTTAAATTTACGTTTCCATTCTTCAATTTATCAAAACGGATAGGCAAATCCCTCATCTAGAACATGATCGAAATTATTTTTCATTAGAATACATGGATTGAGGGTAATTAGGATTATTAAGCGCTGGTTTCATCTTAGGTAATTAGGATTTTACGGAAAAAAATGCGGTGGACGCAAAGTGGGTGATCACTGTATTTTTCCTTCGTTCGGTCCTTTAAATTTACGGTTCCATTCTTCAATTTATCAAAACGGATAGGCAAATCCCTCATCTAGAACATGATCGAAATTATTTTTTCATTAGAATTCATGGATTGAGGCTATTAAGCGCTGGTTTCATCTTAGGTAATTAGGATTTCTACGAAAAATGCGGTGGACGCAAAGTGGGTGATCACTGTATTTTTCCTTCGTTCGGTCCTTTAAATTTACGGTTCCATTCTTCAATTTATCAAAACGGATAGGCAAATCCCTCATCTAGAACATGATCGAAATATTTTTTTTCATTAGAATTCATGGATTGAGGCTATTAAGCGCTGGTTTCATTAGGTAATTAGGATTTCTACGAAAAATGCGGTGGACAAAAAGTGGATCACTGATATTTTGTTTTTCGTTCGGTCCTTTAAATTTACGGTTCCATTCTTCAATTTATCAAAACGGATAGGCAAATCCCTCATCTAGAACATGATCGAAATTTTTTTTCATTAGAATTCATGGATTGAAATTTTTGGTTTGGTTTCATCTTAGGTAATTAGGATTTTGCGGTGGACGCAAAATTTCCCTTCGTTCGGTCCTTTAAATTTAAAACGGATAGGCAAATCCCTCATCTAGAACATGATCGAAATTATTTTTCATTAGAATTCATGGATTGAGGCTATTAAGCGCTGGTTTCATCTTAGGTAATTAGGATTTCTACGAAAAATGCGGTGGACGCAAAGTGGGTGATCACTGTATTTTTCCCTTCGTTCGTTCGGTTTACGGTTTTACGGTTCCATTCTTCAATTTATCAAAACGGATAATCAAATCCCTCATCTAGAACATGATCGAAATTATTTTTCATTAGAATTCATGGATTGAGGCTATTATTGGCGCTGGTTTCATCTTAGGTAGGATTTCCGAAAAAAATGCGGTGGACGCAAAGTGGGTGATCACTGTATATTCCCCCTTCGTTCGGTCCTTTAAATTTACGGTTCCATTCTTCAATTTATCAAAACGGATAGGCAAATCCCTCATCTAGAACATGATCGAAATTATTTTTCATTAGAATTCATGGATTGAGGCTATTAAGCGCTGGTTTCATCTTAGGTAATTAGGATTTCTACGAAAAATGCGGTGGACGCAAAGTGGGTGATCACTGTATTTTTCCCTTCGTTCGGTCCTTTAAATTTACGGTTCCATTCTTCAATTTATCAAAACGGATAGGCAAATCCCTCATCTAGAACATGATCGAAATTAATTTTCATTAGATTTTTTCTTAGGTAATTAGGATTTTTCGGTGGATTAGAATTTATGGTCCTTTAAATTGATTTCCATTCTTAATTTTCAAAACGGAAGGGATTTGGAAATTATTTTTCATTAGAATTCAATTGGTTTATTCTGGTTTCATTAGGTAATTAGGATTTCTACGAAAAATGCGGTGGACGCAAAAAGTGGGTGATCACTTGTTTTTTCCTTCGTTCGGTCCTTTAATTTTACGGTTCCATTCTTCAATTTATCAAAACGGATAGGCAAATCTTAGGTAATTCATCTAGAAAATCCCTCATCTAGAACTTGATCGAAATTATTTTTCATTAGAATTCATGGAGTGAGGCTATTAAGCACAGGTTTCATCTTAGGTAATTAGGATTTGCACTAAAAATGCGGTGGACGCAAAGTGGGTGATCACTGTATATTTCCATTCGTTTGGTCCTTTAAATTCACGTTTGAATTCTTCAATTTATCAAAACGGACAGGCAAATCCCTCATCTAGAACTTGATCGAAATTATTTTTCATTAGAATTCATGGAGTGAGGCTATTAAGCACAGGTTTCATCTTAGGTAATTAGGATTTTGCGGAAAACGCAAAAATGTATTTTTTCCCTTCGTTTCCTTTAAATTTACGGTGGACAATTTATCAAAACGGATTTAGGCAAAAATTCATCTAGAACATGATCGAAATTTTTTTCATTAGAATTTTTTTCGCTGGTTTCATTTAATTAGGATTTTACGAAAAATGCGGTGGACGCAAATTTTCAATATTTTTTTCGTTCGGTCCTTTAAATTTACGGTTCCATTCTTCAATTTATCAAAACGGATAGGCAAATCCCTCATCTAGAACATGATCGAAATTATTTTTCATTAGAATTCATGGATTGAGGATATTAAGCACAGGTTTCATCTTAGGTAATTAGGATTTTCTACGAAAAATGCGGTGGACGCAAAGTGGGTGATCACTGTATTTTTCCCTTCGTTCGGTCCTTTAAATTTACGGTTCCATTCTTCAATTTATCAAAACGGATAGGCAAATCACTCATCTAGAACATGATCGAAATTATTTTTTATTAGAATTCATGGAGTGAGGATATTAAGCGCTGGTTTCATCTTAGGTAATTAGGATTTCTACGAAAAATGCGGTGGACGCAAAGTGGGTGATCACTGTATTTTTTTCCTTCGTTCGGTCCTTTAAATTTACGGTTCCATTCTTCAATTAGGCAAATCCTCAAAACGGATCGAAATTATTTTTCAAATCCCTCATCTAGAACATGATCGAAAAATTTTTTCATTAGAATTCATGGATTGAGGCTATTAAGGCTGGTTTCATCTTAGGTAATTAGGATTTCTAAAAAAATGCGGTGGACGCAAAGTGGATCATCACTGTTTTTTCCTTCGTTCGGTCCTTTAAATTTACGGTTCCATTCTTCAATTTATCAAAACGGATAGGCAAATCCCTCATCTAGAACATGATCGAAATTGTTTTTCATTAGAATTCATGGATTGAGGCTATTAAGCGCTGGTTTCATCTTAGGTAATTAGGATTTCTAAAAAAAAATGCGGTGGACGCAAAGTGGGTGATCACTGTATTTTTCCCCTTCGTTCGGTCCTTTAAATTTACGGTTCCATTCTTCAATTTATCAAAACGGATAGGCAAATCCCTCATCTAGAACATGATCGAAATTATTTTTCATTAGAATTCATGGATTGAGGCTATTAAGCGCTGGAGGCTATTAAGCACGAAAATGCTGGTTTTACGAAAAATGCGGTGGACGCAAATCTTCCCTTCGTTCGGTCCTTTAAATTTCGGTTCCATTCTTCAAATCAAAACGGATAGGCAAATTTCTACGAAAAATGCGGTGGATCGCAAATTGGTGAAAAATGATCATTTATTTTCCCTTCGTTCGGTCCTTTAAATTTACGGTTCCATTCTTCAATTTATCAAAACGGATAGGCAAATCCCTCATCTAGAACATGATCGAAATTATTTTTCATTAGAATTCATGGATTGAGGCTATTAAGCGCTGGTTTCATCTCAGGTAATTAGGATTTCTACGAAAAAAATGCGGTGGACGCAAAGTGGGTGATCACTGTATTTTTCCCTTCGTTCGGTCCTTTAAATTTACGGTTCCATTCTTCAATTTATCAAAACGGATAGGCAAATCCTCATCTAGAACATGATCGAAATTATTTTTCATTAGAATTCATGGATTGAGGCTATTAAGCGCTGGTTTCATCTTAGGTAATTAGGATTTCTACGAAAAAAATGCGGTGGACGCAAAGTGGGTGATCACTGTACTTTTTTTTCCCTTCGTTTCGTTCGGTCCTTTAAATTTACGGTTCCATTCTTCAATTTATCAAAACGGATAGGCAAATCATCCTCATCTAGAACATTGATCGAAATTATTTTTTTCATTAGAATTCATGGATTGAGGCTATTAAGCGCTGGTTTCATCTTAGGTAATTAGGATTTCTACGAAAAATGCGGTGGACGCAAAGTGGGTGATCACTGTATTTTTTTTCCTTCGTTCGGTCCTTTAAATTTACGGTTCCATTCTTCAATTTATCAAAACGGATAGGCAAATCCCTCATCTAGAACATGATCGAAATTATTTTTCATTAGAATTCATGGATTGAGGCTATTAAGCGCTGGTTTCATCTTAGGTAATTAGGATTTCTACGAAAAATGCGGTGGACGCAAAGTGGGTGATCACTGTATTTTTCCCTTCGTTCGGTCCTTTAAATTTACGGTTCCATTCTTCAATTTATCAAAACGGATAGGCAAATCCCTCATCTAGAACATGATCGAAATTATTTTTTCATTAGAATTCATGGATTGAGGCTATTAAGCGCTGGTTTCATCTTAGGTAATTAGGATTTTCTACGAAAAATGCGGTGGACGCAAAGTGGGTGATCACTGTATTTTTCCCTTCGTTCGGTCCTTTAAATTTACGGTTCCATTCTTCAATTTATCAAAACGGATCCCCTCATTTAAACATTTCGAAATTATTTTTCATTCAATTTTCAAAACTGGTTTCATCTTAGGTAATTAATTTCTACGAAAAATCATCTAGACGCAAACATGATCGATTTTTCCTTTTTTCATTCTTTAAAATTCATTCTTCAATTTATCAAAAGGCAAATCCCTCATTAGAACATGATCGAAAATTTTTTCATTAGAATTCATGGATTGAGGCTATTAAGCGCTAGGTTTCATCTAGGATTTCTACGAAAAATGCGGTGGACGCAAAGTGGGTGATCACTGTATTTTCCCTTCGTTCGGTCCTTTAAATTTACGGTTCCATTCTTCAATTTATCAAAACGGATAGGCAAATCCCTCATCTAGAACATGATCGAAAATTATTTTTCATTAGAATTCATGGATTGAGGCTATTAAGCGCTGGTTTCATCTTAGGTAATTAGGATTTTCTACGAAAAATGCGGTGGACGCAAAGTGGGTGATCACTGTATTTTTCCTTCGTTCGGTCCTTTAAATTTACGGTTCCATTCTTCAATTTATCAAAACGGATAGGCAAATCCCTCATCTAGAACATGATCGAAATTATTTTTCATTTTCATGGATTGATTTAAGCGCTGGTTTCTTTGATTTGAAAAATGGGTGGACGCAAAAGGGTGGTTTCATCTTAGGTAATTTACGGATTTTCAATTTTATCAAAACGGATAAAAATGCGGATGGATTTTTCATTAGAAAGTGGGTGATCACTGGTTTCATCTTAGGTAATTTTTTCCTTCGTTCGGTCCTTTAAATTTAATTTTCAAAACGGATTCAAATCCCTCATTAGAACATTCGAAATTTTTTTTTATCAAAACGGATTAAGCGCTGGTTTCATCTTAGGTAATTAATTTCTACGAAAAATCATCAAAAAGATCATGTATTTTCCCTTCGTTCGTCCTTTAAATTTACGGTTCCATTCTTCAATTTTCAAAAGGCAAATTCATCTAGAACATGGAAATTATTTTTCATTAGAATTCATGGATTTATTAAGCGCTGGTTTCATCTTAGGTAATTAGGATTTCTACGAAAAATGCGGTGGACGCAAAGTGGGTGATCACTGTATTTTTTCCTTCGTTCGGTCCTTTAAATTTACGGTTCCATTCTTCAATTTATCAAAACGGATAGGCAAATCCCTCATCTAGAACATGATCGAAATTATTTTTCATTAGAATTCATGGATTGAGGCTATTAAGCGCTGGTTTCATCTTAGGTAATTAGGATTTCTACGAAAAATGCGGTGGACGCAAAGTGGGTGATCACTGTATTTTCTTCGTTCGGTCCTTTAAATTTACGGTTCCATTCCTTCGTTCGGTCCTTTAAATTTACGGTTCCTGGTTTCTTCAATTTATCGAAAAAACGGTGGGATAGGATCAATTTTTCATTAGAATCTTTAAAATTTTTCATTCTTCAATTTATCAAAACGGATTTCATTAGAACATGATCGAAATTTTTTCATTAGAATTCATGGATTGAGGCTATTAAGCGCTGGTTTCATCTTAGGTAATTAGGAAACGAAAAATGCGGTGGACGCAAAGTGGGTGATCACTGTATATTTCCCTTCGTTCGGTCCTTTAAATTTACGGTTCCATTCTTCAATTTATGAAAACGGATAGGCAAATCCCTCATCTAGAACATGATCGAAATTATTTTTCATTAGAATTCATGGTTTGAGGCTATTAAGCGCTGGTTTCATCTCAAGTAATTAGGATTTCTACGAAAAATTGCCTTGGACGCAAAGTGGGTGATCACTGTATATTTCCCTTCCTTCGGTCCTTTAAATTTACGGTTCCATTCTTCAATTTATCAAAACGGATAGGCAAATCCATCTCATCTAGAACAAATGATTTTTATTTAGATTAGAATTGGATTGAGGCTATTAAGCGCTGGTTTCATCTTAGGTAATTAGGATTTTCGAAAAATCGGTGGACGCAAAGTGGGTGATCAAAAATTACGGATTTTCACGAAAAATGCGGTGGACGCAAAGTATATTTCACTTGTTTTTTTTTCCTTCGTTTCGGTTTAAATTTCATTTTCATTCTTTTATCAAAACGGATAGGCAAATCCCTCATCTAGAACATGATCGAAATTTTTTTCATTAGAATTCATGGATTGAGGCTATTAAGCGCTGGTTTCATCTTAGGTAATTAGGATTTCTACGAAAAAAAATGCGGTGGACGCAAAGTGGGTGATCACTGTATTTTTCCTTCGTTCGGTCCTTTAAATTTACGGTTCCATTCTCAATTTATCAAAACGGATAGGCAAATCCCTCATCTAGAACATGATCGAAATTATTTTTCATTAGAATTCATGGAATTCATGGATTGAGGTAATTATTTCTACGAAAAATGCGGTGGTGGTTCATTTTTCAGGTAATTAGGATTTTACAAAAAAAATGCGGTGGACGCAAAGTGGGTGATCACTGTATTTTTCCTTCGTTCAATTTTCCTTTAAATTTACGGTTCCATTCTTCAATTTATCAAAACGGATAGGCAAATCCCTCATCTAGAACATGATCGAAATTATTTTTCATTAGAATTCATGGATTGAGGCTATTAAGGCTGGTTTCATCTTAGGTAATTAGGATTTCTACGAAAAAAATGCGGTGGACGCAAAGTGGGTGATCACTGTATTTTCCCTTCGTTCGGTCCTTTAAATTTACGGTTCCATTCTTCAATTTATCAAAACGGATAGGCAAATCCCTCATCTAGAACATGATCGAAATTATTTTTTTTAGAATTAGAATTCATGGATTGAGGCTATTAAGCGCTGGTTTCATCTTAGGTAATTAGGATTTCTACGAAAAATGCGGTGGACGCAAAGTGGGTGATCACTGTATTTTCCCTTCGTTCGGTCCTTTAAATTTACGGTTTCCATTCTTCAATTTATCAAAACGGATAGGCAAATCCCATCATCTAGAAACATGATCGAAATTATTTTTCATTAGAATTCATGGATTGATTTTATTAAACTGGTTTCATCTTAGGTAATTAGGATTTCTACGAAAAATGCGGTGGACGCAAAGTGGGTGATCATGTATTTTCCCTTCGTTCGGTCCTTTAAATTTACGGTTCCATTCTTCAATTTATCAAAACGGATAGGCAAAATTCATTAGAACATGATCGAAATTAATTGAATTCATGGAGGCTATTAAGCGCTGGTTTCATCTTAGGTAATTAGGATTTTACGAAAAATGCGGTGGACGCAAAGTGGGTGATCACTGTATTTTTCGTTTCGTTCGGTCCTTTAAATTTTACGGTTCCATTCTTCAATTTATCAAAACGGATAGGCAAATCATCATCTCATCTAGAACATGATCGAAATTATTTTTCATTAGAATTCATGGATTGAGGCTATTAAGCGCTGGTTTCATCTTAGGTAATTAGGATTTCTACGAAAAATGCGGTGGACGCAAAGTGGGTGATCACTGTATTTTTCCTTCGTTCGTTCCTTCCTTTAATTTGGGTGATCACTGTATTTTTCCTTCGTTCGGTTTTTTAAATTTACGGTTCCATTCTTCAATTTATCAAAACGGATAGGCAAATCCCTCATCTAGAACATGATCGAAATTATTTTTCATTAGAATTCATGGATTGAGGCTATTAAGCGCTGGTTTCATCTTAGGTAATTAGGATTTCTACGAAAAATGCGGTGGACGCAAAGTGGGTGATCACTGTTTTTTCCCTTCGTTCGGTCCTTTAAATTTACGGTTCCATTCTTCAATTTATCAAAACGGATAGGCAAATCCCTCATCTAGAACATGATCGAAATTATTTTTCATTAGAATTCATGGATTGAGGCTATTAAGCGCTGGTTTTCATTAGGTAATTAGGATTTACGAAAAAAATGCGGTGGACGCAAAGTGGGTGATCACTGTATTTTTCCCTTCGTTCGGTCCTTTAAATTTACGGTTCCATTCTTCAATTTATCAAAACGGATAGGCAAATCCTCATCTAGAACATAGAAATTATTTTCGAAAAATTTTTTCATTAGGTTTCATCATGGATTGAGGCTATTAAGCGCTGGTTTCATCTTAGGTAATTAGGATTTCTACGAAAAAAAAATGCGGTGGACGCAAAGTGGGTGATCATTTTGTATTTTTCCTTCGTTCGGTCCTTTAAATTTACGGTTCCATTCTTCAATTTATCAAAACGGATAGGCAAATCCCTCATCTAGAACATGATCGAAATTATTTTTTCATTAGAATTCATGGATTGAGGCTATTAAGCGCTGGTTTCATCTTAGGTAATTAGGATTTCTACGAAAAATGCGGTGGACGCAAAGTGGGTGATCACTGTTTTTTCCTTCGTTCGGTCCTTTAAATTTACGGTTCCATTCTTCAATTTATCAAAACGGATAGGCAAATCCCTCATCTAGAACATGATCGAAAATTTTTTCATTAGAATTCATGGATTGAGGCTATTAAGCGCTGGTTTCATCTTAGGTAATTAGGATTTCTACGAAAAAATGCGGTGGACGCAAAGTGGGTGATCACTGTTTTTTTCCCTTCGTTCGGTACGGTTTTAAATTTACGGTTCCATTCTTCATTTTTCAAAAAACGGATCATCTAGAACATGATCGAAATATTTTTTCATCTAGAACATGATCGAAATTTTTTTTTCATTAGAATTCATGGATTGAGGCTATTAATTTCTGGTTTCATCTTAGGTAATTAGGATTTCTAAAAAAAAATGCGGTGGACGCAAAGTGGGTGATCACTGTATTTTTCCCTTCGTTCGGTCCTTTAAATTTACGGTTCCATTCTTCAATTTATCAAAACGGATAGGCAAATCCCCTCATCTAGAACATGATCGAAATTATTTTTCATTAGAATTCATGGATTGAGGCTATTAAGCGCTGGTTTCATCTTAGGTAATTAGGATTTCTACGAAAAAATGCGGTGGACGCAAAGTGGGTGATCACTGTATATTTTTCCCTTCGTTCGGTCCTTTAAATTTACGGTTCCATTCTTCAATTTATCAAAACGGATAGGCAAATCCCTCATCTAGAACATGATCGAAATTATTTTTCATTAGAATTCATGGATTGAGGCTATTAAGCGCTGGTTTCATCTTAGGTAATTAGGATTTTACTAAAAAAAAATGCGGTGGACGCAAAAGTGGGTGATCACTGTTTTTTCGTTCGTTCGGTCCTTTAAATTTACGGTTCCATTCTTCAATTTATCAAAACGGATAGGCAAATCCCTCATCTAGAACATGATCGAAATTATTTTTCATTAGAATTCATGGATTGAGGCTATTAAGCGCTGGTTTCATCTTAGGTAATTAGGATTTCTACGAAAAATGCGGTGGACGCAAAGTGGGTGATCACTGTATTTTTCCCTTCGTTCGGTCCTTTAAATTTACGGTTCCATTCTTCAATTTATCAAAACGGATAGGTTTCAAAATTTCCTCATCTAGAACATGATCGGTCCTTTAAATTTATTAGAATTCAAAACGGAGAATTTGGATGATCGAAATTATTTTTCATTATTCATGGATTGAGGCTGGTTTCATCTTAGGTAATTAGGATTTTCTACGAAAAATGCGGTGGACGCAAAGTGGGTGATCACTGTATTTTTTCCTTCGTTCGTTCCTTTAAATTTTTAAATTTAATTTTCAAAATTCTTCAATTTATCAAAACGGATAGGCAAATCCCTCATCTAGAACATGATCGATGGTTTTATTTTTCATTAGAATTCATGGATTGAGGCTATTAAGCTTTGGTTTCATCTTAGGTAAGGATTTTTACGAAAAATGCGGTGGACGCAAAGTGGGTGATCACTGTATTTTTCCCTTCGTTCGGTCCTTTAAATTTACGGTTCCATTCTTCAATTTATCAAAACGGATAGGCAAATCCTCATTAGAACATGATCGAATTTATTTTTCATTTAGATTCATGGATGGAAGGCTGGTTTTAAGCGCTGGTTTCATCTTAGGTAATTAGGATTTCTACGAAAAAAAATGCGGTGGACGCAAATGGGTGATCACTGTATTTTCCCTTCGTTCGGTCCTTTAAATTTACGGTTCCATTCTTCAATTTATCAAAACGGATAGGCAAATCCCTCATCTAGAACATGATCGAAATTATTTTTTCATTAGAATTCATGGATTGAGGCTATTAAGCGCTGGTTTCATCTTAGGTAATTAGGATTTTACGAAAAATGCGGTGGACGCAAAGTGGGTGATCACTGTATTTTTCCCTTCGTTCGGTCCTTTAAATTTACGGGTTCCATTCTTCAATTTATCAAAACGGATAGGCAAATCCCTCATCTAGAACATGATCGAAATTATTTTTCATTAGAATTCATGGATTGAGGCTATTAAGCGCTGGTTTCATCTTAGGTAATTAGGATTTCTACGAAAAATGCGGTGGACGCAAAGTGGTGGGTGATCACTGTTTTTTTTCCTTCGTTCGGTTTTTTTTAAATTTACGGTTCCATTCTTCAATTTATCAAAACGGATAGGCAAATTATTTTTCATCTAGAAGAACATGATTTTTTTTTCATTAGAATGGATTGAGGCTTAAGCGTTTCATTTAGGTAATTAGGTAATTAGGATTTAAAAACGAAAATGCGGTGGACGCAAAGTGGGTGATCACTGTATTTTCCCTTCGTTCGGTCCTTTAAATTTACGGTTCCATTCTTCAATTTATCAAAACGGATAGGCAAATACCTCATCTAGAACATGATCGAAATTATTTTTCATTAGAATTCATGGATTGAGGCTATTAAGCGTTGGTTGGTTTCATCTTAGGTAATTAGGATTTCTACGAAAAATGCGGTGGACGCAAAGTGGGTGATCACTGTATTTTTCCTTCGTTCGGTCCTTTAAATTTACGGTTCCATTCTTCAATTTTTCAAAACGGATAGGCAAATCCTCATCTAGAACATGATCGAAATTTTTTTTCATTAGAATTCATGGATTGAGGCTATTAAGCGCTGGTTTCATCTTAGGTAATTAGGATTTTACGAAAAAAATGCGGTGGACGCAAAGTGGGTGAAAATTTTTCCCTTCGTTCGGTGGACGCAAATTCTTGGGTGATCACTCAAATTTTTTCGGTTTCGTTCGGTCCTTTAAATTTACGGTTCCATTCTTCAATTTATCAAAACGGATAGGCAAATCCCTCATCTAGAACATGATCGAAATTATTTTTTCATTAGAATTCATGGATTGAGGCTATTAAGCGCTGGTTTCATCTTAGGTAATTAGGATTTCTAAAAAAAATGCGGTGGACGCAAAGTGGGTGATCACTGTATTTTTCCCTTCGTTCGGTCCTTTAAATTTACGGTTCCATTCTTCAATTTATCAAAACGGATCATCTAGAAAATCCCTCATCTAGAACATGATCGAAATTATTTTTCATTAGAATTCATGGATTGAGGCTATTAAGCGCTGGTTTCATCTTAGGTAATTAGGAAAAAAAAAAAAATGCGGTGGACGCAAAGTGGGTGATCACTATTTTTCCCTTCGTTCGGTCCTTTAAATTTACTGTTCCATTCTTCAATTTATCAAAACGGATAGGCAAATCCCTCATCTAGAAATGATCGAAATTATTTTTCATTAGAATCTAGAACATTTTTTCGAAATTATTTTTCATTAGAATTCATGGATTGAGGCTATTAAGCGCTGGTTTCATCTTAGGTAATTAGGATTTCTACGAAAAATGCGGTGGACATCAAAGTGGGTGATCACTGTTTTTTCCCTTCGTTCGGTCCTTTAAATTTACGGTTCCATTCTTCAATTTATCAAAACGGATAGGCAAATCCCTCATCTAGAACATGATCGAAATTATTTTTCATTAGAATTCATGGATTGAGGCTATTAAGCGCTGGTTTCATCTTAGGTAATTAGGATTTCTACGAAAAAATGCGGTGGACGCAAAGTGGGTGATCACTGTTTTTCCTTAAATTTACGATTTTTAAAAAAAATTCGTTCGTTTTTTTAAATTTTTCGTTCCATTCTTCAATTTAGAAAAAAACGGATTATTTTTCATTCATGATCGAAATTTTTCATTAGAATTCATGGATTGAGGAAATTAAGCGCTGGTTTTCATCTAGGTAATTAGGATTTTACGAAAAATGCGGTGGACGCAAAGTGGGTGATCACTGTATTTTCCCTTCGTTCGGTCCTTTAAATTTACGTTAAATTTCAATTTATCAAAACGGATAGGCAAATTCTTCTAGAATTGATCGAAATTAAAATTAAAATTCATGAACATGATCGAAATTTTTCATTAGAATTCATGGATTGAGGCTATTAAACTGGTTTCATCTTAGGTAATTAGGATTTTTAAAAAAATGCGGTGGACGCAAAGTGGGTGATCACTGTATTTTTCCCTTCGTTCGGTCCTTTAAATTTACGGTTCCATTCTTCAATTTATCAAAACGGATAGGCAAATCCCTCATCTAGAACATGATCGAAATTATTTTTCATTAGAATTCATGGATTGAGGCTATTAAGCGCTGGTTTCATCTTAGGTAATTAGGATTTCTAAAAAAAAATGCGGTGGACGCAAAGTGGGTGATCACTATATTTTTCCCTTCGTTCGGTCCTTTAAATTTACGGTTCCATTCTTCAATTTATCAAAACGGATAGGCAAATCCCTCATCTAGAACATGATCGAAATTATTTTTCATTAGAATTCATGGATTGAGGCTATTAAGCGCTGGTTTCATTAGGGATTGTGGGCTATTAAGCCTTCGTTGGTTTAAATTTAGGTAATTAGGATTTCTAGGCAAATTTCAAAAATGCGGTGGACGCAAATGGGTGGGATCACTGTATTTTTCCCTTCGTTCGGTCCTTTAAATTTACGGTTCCATTCTTCAATTTATCAAAACGGATAGGCAAATCCCTCATCTAGAACATGATCGAAATTTTTTTTTCATTAGAAATGGATGGAGGCTATTAAGCGCTGGTTTTCATTTAGGTAATTAGGATTTCTACGAAAAATGCGGTGGACGCAAAGTGGGTGATCACTGTATTTTTCCTTCGTTCGGTCCTTTAAATTTACGGTTCCATTCTTCAATTTATCAAAACGGATAGGCAAATCCCTCATCTAGAAGAATGATGATCGATTTTTCATTTTCATTAGAATTGGATTGGAGGATTATTAGCGCTGGTTTCATCTTAGGTAATTAGATTTTTCGAAAAATGCGGTGGACGCAAAGTGGGTGATCACTGTATTTTTCCCTTCGTTCGGTCCTTTAAATTTACGGTTCCATTCTTCAATTTATCAAAACGGATAGGCAAATCCCTCATCTAGAACATGATCGAAATTATTTTTCATTAGAATTCATGGAGTGAGACTAGTAAGCGCTGGTTTCAACTTAGGTAATTAGTATTTCTACGAGAAATGCGATGGACGCAAAGTGGGTGATCACTGTATTTTCCCTTCGTTCGGTCCTTTAAATTTACGGTTCCATTCTTCAATTTATCAAAACGGAAAGGCAAATCCCTCATCTAGAACATGATCGAAATTATTTTTCATTAGAATTCATGGATTGATTTCTGGTTTCATCTTAGGTAAGGATTTTTCGAAAAAAAAATGCGGTGGACGCAAAAGGTGATCACTGTATTTTCCTTCGTTTCTTTAAATTTACGGTTCCATTCTTTTATCAAAACGGATAGGCAAAAATCTCATCTAGAACATGATCGAAATTATTTTTCATTAGAATTCATGGATTGAGGCTATTAAGCGCTGGTTTCATCTTAGGTAATTAGGATTTCTACGAAAAATGCGGTGGACGCAAAGTGGGTGATCACTGTTTTTTTCCCTTCGTTCGGTCCTTTAAATTTACGGTTCCATTCTTCAATTTATCAAAACGGATAGGCAAATCCCTCATCTAGAACATGATCGAAATTATTTTTCATTAGAATTCATGGATTGAGGCTATTAAGCGCTGTTTCTCTTAGGTAAGGATTTTTCTACGAAAAAAATGCGGTGGACGCAAAGTGGGTGATCACTGTATTTTCCCTTCGTTCGGTCCTTTAAATTTACGGTTCCATTCTTCAATTTATCAAAACGGATAGCAAAAATCCCTCATCTAGAACATGATCGAAATTATTTTTTCATTTTTGGATTAGAATTCATGGATTGAGGCTATTAAGCGCTGGTTTCATCTTAGGTAATTAGGATTTCTACGAAAAAATGCGGTGGACGCAAAGTGGGTGATTGTATTTTTTCCTTCGTTCGGTCCTTTAAATTTACGGTTCCATTCTTCAATTTATCAAAACGGATAGGCAAATCCCTCATCTAGAACATGATCGAAATTATTTTTTTTTCATTAGAATTCATGGATTGAGGCTATTAAGCGCTGGTTTCATCTTAGGTAATTAGGATTTCTACGAAAAATGCGGTGGACGCAAAGTGGGTGATCACTGTATTTTCCCTTCGTTCGGTCCTTTAAATTTACGGTTCCATTTTCAATAGATTTAAAAAACGGATAGGCAAATCCCTCATCTAGAACATGATCGAAATTATTTTTCATTAGAATTCATGGATTGAGGCTATTAAGCTGGTTTGGTTTCAAAAGGTAATTAGGATTTTCTACGAAAAATGCGGTGGACAAAGTGGGTGATGACTGTATATTTTTTCGTTTCTTTAAATTTTAAATTTACGGTTCCATTCTTCAATTTTTAAAAAACGGATAGAACAAATCGAAATCATTTTTCTAGAACATGATCGAAATTATTTTTTCATTAGAATTCATGGATTGAGGCTATTAAGCGCGTTGGTTTCATCTTAGGTAATTAGGATTTTACGAAAAATGCGGTGGACGCAAAGTGGGTGATCACTGTATTTTTCCTTCGTTCGGTCCTTTAAATTTACGGTTCCATTCTTCAATTTATCAAAACGGATAGGCAAAAATCCTCATCTAGAACATGATCGAAATTTTTTTTTCATTAGAATTCATGGATTGAGGCTATTAAGCGCTGGTTTCATCTCAGGTAATTAGGATTTCTAAGAAAAATGCGGTGGACGCAAAGTGGGTGATCACTGTTTTTCCTTCGTTCGGTCCTTTAAATTTACGGTTCCATTCTTCAATTTATCAAAACGGATAGGTCATCTAGAACATGATCGAAATTATTTTTTTAAAATTTCATCTTAGGTAATTTACGAAAATGCGGTGGACGCAAAGTGGGTGATTTTTCCTCATCTAGAACATGATCGAAATTATTTTTCATTAGAATTCTATTAAGCGCTGGTTTCATCTCAGGTTTGGGTGATCACTGTATTTTTTCCTTTAAATTTACGGTTCCATTCTTCAATTTATCAAAACGGATAGGCAAATCCCTCATCTAGAACATGATCGAAATTATTTTTCATTAGAATTCATGGATTGGGCTATTAAGCGCTGGTTTCATCTTAGGTAATTAGGATTTTACGAAAAAAATGCGGTGGACGCAAAGTGGGTGATCACTGTATTTTTCCTTCGTTCGGTCCTTTAAATTTACGGTTCCATTCTTCAATTTATCAAAACGGATAGGCAAATCCTCATCTAGAACATGATCGAAATTATTTTTCATTAGAATTCATGGATTGAGGCTATTAAGCGCTGGTTTCATCTTAGGTAATTAGGATTTCTACGAAAAATGCGGTGGACGCAAAGTGGGTGATCACTGTATTTTTCCCTTCGTTCGGTCCTTTAAATTTACGGTTCCATTCTTCAATTTATCAAAACGGATAGGCAAATCCCTCATCTAGAACATGATCGAAATTATTTTTCATTAGAATTCATGGATTGAGGCTATTAAGCGCTGGTTTCATCTTAGGTAATTAGGATTTCTACGAAAAATGCGGTGGACGCAAAGTGGGTGATCACTGTATATTTCCCTTCGTTCGGTCCTTTAAATTTACATTTCCATTCTTCAATTTATCAAAACGGATAGGCAAATCCCTCATCTAGAACATGATCGAAATTATTTTTCATTAGAATTCATGGATTGAGGCTATTAAGCGCTGGTTTCATCTTAGGTAATTAGGATTTCTACGAAAAATGCGGTGGACGCAAAGTGGGTGATCACTGTATATTTCCCTTCGTTCGGTCCTTTAAATTTACGGTTCCATTCTTCAATTTATCAAAACGGATAGGCAAATCCCTCATCTAGAACATGATCGAAATTATTTTTCATTAGAATTCATGGATTGAGGCTATTAAGCGCTGGTTTCATCTTAGGTAATTAGGATTTCTAAAAAAAAATGCGGTGGACGCAAAAGTGGGTGATCACTGTTTTTTTCCTTCGTTCGGTTCTTTAAATTTAATTTACGTTTCCATTCTTCAATTTATCAAAACGGATAGGCAAATCCCTCACATGATCGAACATGATCGAAATTATTTTTCGAATTCATTGAGGCTATTAAGCGCTGGTTTCATCTTAGGTAATTAATTAGGATCATACGAAAATCGGTGGACGCAAAGTTGATCACTGTATTTTCCTTCGTTCGGTCCTTTAAATACGGTTCCATTCTTCAATTTATCAAAACGGATAGGCAAATCCCTCATCTAGAACATGATCGAAATTATTTTTCATTAGAATTCATGGATTGAGATTAAGCGCTGGTTTTTCATCTTAGGTAATTAGGATTTCTACGAAAAATGCGGTGGACGCAAAGTGGGTGATCACTGTATTTTCCCTTCGTTCGGTCCTTTAAATTTACGGTTCCATTCTTCAATTTATCAAAACGGATAGGCAAATCCCTCATCTAGAACATGATCGAAATTATTTTTCATTAGAATTCATGGATTCAGGCTATTAAGCGCTGGTTTCATCTTAGGTAATTAGGATTTCTACGAAAAATGCGTTGGACGCAAAGTGGGTGATCAAAGTGGGTGATCACTGTATTTTTCCTTCGTTCGTTCGGTCCTTTAAATTTACGGTTCCATTCTTCAATTTATCAAAACGGATAGGCAAATCCCTCATCTAGAACATGATCGAAATATTTTTTTTCATTAGAATTCATGGATTGAGGCTATTAAGCGCTGGTTTCATCTTAGGTAATTAGGATTTCTACGAAAAATGCGGTGGACGCAAAGTGGGTGATCACTGTATTTTTCCCTTCGTTCGGTCCTTTAAATTTACGGTTCCATTCTTCAATTTATCAAAACGGATAGGCAAATCCCTCATCTAGAACATGATCGAAATTATTTTTCATTAGAATTCATGGATTGAGGCTATTAAGCTGGTTTCATCTCTGGTTTCATCTCAGGTAATTAGGTTTCTACGAAATTTGCGGTGGACGAAAAATGCGGTGGAAAAACGAAAAATGCGGTGGACGCAAAGTGGGTGATCACTGTATTTTTCCTTCGTTCGGTCCTTTAAATTTACGGTTCCATTCTTCAATTTATCAAAACGGATAGGCAAATCCCTCATCTAGAACATGATCGAAATTATTTTTCATTGAATTCATGGATTGAGGCTATTAAGCGCTGGTTTCATCTTAGGTAATTAGGATTTCTAAAAAAAAATGCGGTGGACGCAAAGTGGGTGATCTGTGTTTTTTCGTTCGGTTCGTTCGGTCCTTCAAAATTTACGGTTCCATTCTCAATTTTTTTCATTAAAACGGAGGCAAATCCATCATCATCTAGAACATGATCGAAATTTTTTTTCATTAGAATTCATGGATTGAGGCTATTAAGCGCTGGTTTCATTCAGGTGGGATTTTTACGAAAAAATGCGGTGGACGCAAAGTGGGTGATCACTGTATTTTTCCCTTCGTTCGGTCCTTTAAATTTACGGTTCCATTCTTCAATTTATCAAAACGGATAGGCAAATCCCTCATCTAGAACATGATCGAAATTATTTTTCATTAGAATTCATGGATTGAGGCTATTAAGCTGGCTGGTTTCATCTTAGGTAATTAGGATTTCGAAAACGAAAAATGCGGTGGACGCAAAGTGGGTGATCACTGTATTTTCCCTTCGTTCGGTCCTTTAAATTTACGGTTCCATTCTTCAATTTATCAAAACGGATAGGCAAATCCCTCATCTAGAACATGATCGAAATTATTTTTCATTAGAATTCATGGATTGAGGCTATTAAGCGCTGGTTTCATCTCAGGTAATTAGGATTTCTACGAAAAAATGCGGCGGTGGGACAAAGTGGGTGATCACTGTATTTTTCCTTCGTTCGGTCCTTTAAATTTACGGTTCCATTCTTCAATTTATCAAAACGGATAGGCAAATCCCTCATCTAGAACATGATCGAAATTATTTTTCATTAGAATTCATGGATTGAGGCTATTAAGCGCTGGTTTCATCTTAGGTAATTAGGATTTCTACGAAAAATGCGGTGGACGCAAAGTGGGTGATCACTGTATTTTTCCTTCGTTCGGTCCTTTAAAACGGTTTTCTTCAATTTTCCATTCTTCAATTTATCAAAACGGATAGGCAAATCCCTCATCTAGAACATGATCGAAATTATTTTTTTTCATTAGAATTCATGGATTGAGGCTATTTTAGGTTTCATCTTAGGTAATTAGGATTTCTACGTAAAAAAATGCGGTGGACGCAAAGTGGGTGATCACTGTATTTTTCCCTTGGTTCGGTCCTATAAATTTACGGTTCCATTCTTCAATTTATCAAAACGGATAGGCAAATCCCTCATCTAGAACAACATGATCGAAATTTTTTTTCATTAGAATTCATGGATTGAGGCTATTAAGCGCTGGTTTCATCTTAGGTATTTACGGATTTCTACGAAAAAAAATGCGGTGGACGCAAAGTGGGTGATCACTGTATTTTTCCTTCGTTCGGTCCTTTAAATTTACGGTTCCATTCTTCAATTTATCAAAACGGATAGGCAAATCCCTCATCTAGAACATGATCGAAATTATTTTTCATTAGAATTCATGGATTGAGGCTATTAAGCGCTGGTTTCATCTTAGGTAATTAGGATTTCTACGAAAAATGCGGTGGACGCAAAGTGGGTGATCCTTCGTTGTATTTTTCCCTTCGTTCGGTTTTTTAAATTTACGGTTCCATTCTTCAATTTATCAAAACGGATAGGCAAATCCCTCATCTAGAACATGATCGAAATTATTTTTCATTAGAATTCATGGATTGAGGCTATTAAGCGCTGGTTTCATCTTAGGTAATTAGGATTTCTACGAAAAATGCGGTGGACGCAAAGTGGGTGATCACTGTATTTTCCCTTCGTTCGGTCCTTTAAATTTACGGTCCATTCTTTCCATTCTTCATCTAGAAATTTATCAAAACGGATGAAAAAATTCCTCATTAGAACATGATCGAAATTATTTTTCATTAGAATTCATGGATTGAGGCTATTGCTGAAATTTTTTTCATTTTGGTTCAGGTAATTTTTTTTTCTTCGGAAAAAAATGCGGTGGATTCAAATTGGGTGATCACTCAAATATTTTTCCCTTCGTTCGGTCTTTAAAAAATTTACGGTTCCATTCTTCAATTTATCAAAACGGATAGGCAAATCCCTCATCTAGAACATGATCGAAATTTTTTCATTAGAATTCATGGATTGAGGCTATTAAGCGCTGGTTTCATCTTAGGTAATTAGGATTTCTACGAAAAATGCGGTGGACGCAAAGTGGGTGATCACTGTATTTTTCCCTTCGTTCGGTCCTTTAAATTTACGGTTCCATTCTTCAATTTATCAAAACGGATAGGCAAATCCCTCATCTAGAACATGATCGAAATTATTTTTCATTAGAATTCATGGATTGGGCTATATTATTAAGCGCTGGTTTCATCTTAGGTAATTAGGATTTCTACGAAAAATGCGGTGGACGCAAAGTGGGTGATCACTGTATTTTTCCCTTCGTTCGGTCCTTTAAATTTTTCCATTCTTCAATTTATCAAAAATAGGCAAATCCCTCATCTAGAACATGATCGAAATTAAAAATTCATGGATTGGATGGTTTCATCTTAGGTAAAAGTGGGTGGACGCAAAGTGGGTGATCACTTATTTTCCCTTCGTTCGGTCCTTTAAATTTACGGTTCCATTCTTCAATTTATCAAAACGGATAGGCAAATCCCTCATCTAGAACATGATCGAAATTATTTTTCATTAGAATTCATGGATTGAGGCTATTAAGGGCTGGTTTCATCTTAGGTAATTAGGATTTCTACGAAAAATGCGGTGGACGCAAAGTGGGTGGGTGATTTTGTATTTTTCCTTCGTTCGGTCCTTTAAATTTACGGTTCCATTCTTCAATTTATCAAAACGGATAGGCAAATCCTCATCTAGAACATGATCGAAATTATTTTTCATTAGAATTCATGGATTGAGGCTATTAAGCGCTGGTTTCATCTTAGGTAATTAGGATTTCTACGAAAAATGCGGTGGACGCAAAGTGGGTGATCACTGTATTTTTTCCCTTCGTTCGGTCCTTTAATTTTTACGGTTCCATTCTTCAATTTATCAAAACGGATAGGCAAATCCCTCATCATAGAAATGATGATCGAAATTATTTTTCATTAGAATTCATGGATTGAGGCTATTAAGCGCTGGTTTCATCTTAGGTAATTAGGATTTTACGAAAAATGCGGTGGACGCAAAGTGGGTGATCACTGTATTTTCCCTTCGTTCGGTCCTTTAAATTTACGGTTCCATTCTTCAATTTATCAAAACGGATAGGCAAATCCCTCATCTAGAACATGATCGAAATTATTTTTTCATTAGAATTCATGGATTGAGGCTATTAAGCGCTGGTTTCATCTTAGGTAATTAGGATTTCTAAAAAAATGCGGTGGACGCAAAGTGGGTGATCACTGTATTTTTCCCTTCGTTCGGTCCTTTAAATTTACGGTTCCATTCTTCAATTTATCAAAACGGATAGGCAAATCCCTCATCTAGAACATGATCGAAATTATTTTTCATTAGAATTCATGGATTGAGGCTATTAAGCGCTGGTTTCATCTTAGGTAATTAGGAGGAAAAATGCGGTGGACGCAAAGTTTCTACGTCCTTTAAAAAAATGCGGTGGACATGATCAATTTTTTTTTTTGGGTGATCACTGTATTTTTCCTTCGTTCGGGTTTTTAAATTTTAAATTTACGGTTCCATTCTTCAATTTATCAAAACGTATAGGCAAATCCCTCATCTAGAACATGATCGAAATTTTTTTCATTAGAATTCATGGATTGAGGCTATTAAGCGCTGGTTTCATCTTAGGTAATTAGGATTTTCTACGAAAAATGCGGTGGACGCAAAGTGGGTGATCACTGTATATTTTTCCCTTCGTTCGGTCCTTTAAATTTACGGTTCCATTCTTCAATTTATCAAAACGGATAGGCAAATCCCTCATCTAGAACATGATCGAAATTATTTTTTTCATTAGAATTCATGGATTGAGGCTATTAAGCGCTGGTTTCATCTTAGGTAATTAGGATTTCTACGAAAAATGCGGTGGACGCAAAGTGGGTGATCACTGTATTTTTCGTTCGTTCGTTCGGTCCTTTAAATTTACGGTTCCATTCTTCAATTTATCAAAACGGATAGGCAAATCCCTCATCTAGAACATGATCGAAATTATTTTTCATTAGAATTCATGGATTGAGGCTATTAAGCGCTGGTTTCATCTCAGGTAATTAGGATTTCTACGAAAAATGCGGTGGACGCAAAGTGGGTGATCTGTATTTTGTCCTTCGTTTTTTTAAATTTCGTTCGGTCCTTTAAATTTACGGTTCCATTCTTCAATTTATCAAAACGGATAAAGGCAAATCCCTCATCTAGAACATGATCGAAATTTTTTTTCATTAGAATTCATGGATTGAGGCTATTAAGCTAGGCTGGTTTCATCTTAGGTAATTAAGCGCTGGTTTTCTACGAAAAATGCGGTGGACGCAAAGTGGGTGATCACTGTATTTTCCCTTCGTTCGGTCCTTTAAATTTACGGTTCCATTCTTCAATTTATCAAAACGGATAGGCAAATCCCTCATCTAGAACATGATCGAAATCATTTTTCATTAGAATTCATGGATTGAGGCTATTAAGCGCTGGATTCATCTCAGGTAATTAGGATTTCCACGAAAAATGCGGTGGACGCAAAGTGGGTGATCACTGTATTTTCCCTTCGTTCGGTCCTTTAAATTTACGGTTCCATTCTTCAATTTATCAAAACGGATTTCATCTAGAACATGATCGAAATTATTTTTCATTAGAATTCATGGATTGAGGCTATTAAGCGCTAGTTTCATCTTAGGTAATTAGGATTTCTAAAAAAATGCGGTGGGTTATTTTCCCTTCGTTCGGTCCTTTAAATTTACGGTTCCATTCTTCAATTTATCAAAACGGATAGGCAAATCCCTCATCTAGAACATGATCGAAATTATTTTTCATTAGAATTCATGGATTGAGGCTATTAAGCGCTGGTTTCATCTTAGGTAATTAGGATTTCTACGAAAAAAATGCGGTGGACGCAAAGTGGGTGATCACTGTATTTTTCCCTTCGTTCGGTCCTTTAAATTTACGGTTCCATTCTTCAATTTATCAAAACGGATAGGCAAATCCCTCATCTAGAACATGATCGAAATTATTTTTCATTAGAATTCATGGATTGAGGCTATTAAGCTGGTTGGTTTCATCTTAGGTAATTATTAGGATTTCCGAAAAAAAATGCGGTGGACGCAAAGTGGGTGATCACTGTATTTTTCCCTTCGTTCGGTCCTTTAAATTTACGGTTCCATTCTTCAATTTATCAAAACGGATAGGCAAATCCCTCATCTAGAACATGATCGAAATTATTTTTCATTAGAATTCATGGATTGAGGCTATTAAGCGCTGGTTTCATCTTAGGTAATTAGGATTTCTACGAAAAATGCGGTGGACGCAAAGTGGGTGATCACTGTATATTTCCCTTCGTTCGGTCCTTTAAATTTACGGTTCCATTCTTCAATTTAAAAAAACGGATAGGCAAATCCCTCATCTAGAACATGATCGAAATTATTTTTCATTAGAATTCATGGATTAATTAATTATTACGAAAAAGCGCTGGTTTCATCTTAGGTAATTAGGATTTCTACGAAAAATGCGGTGGACGCAAAGTGGGTGATCACTGTATTTTTCCCTTCGTTCGGTCCTTTAAATTTACGTTTCAATTCTTCAATTTATCAAAACGGATAGGCAAATCCCTCATCTAGAACATGATCGAAATTATTTTTCATTAGAATTCATGGATTGAGGCTATTAAGCGCTGGTTTCATCTCAGGTAATTAGGATTTCTACGAAAAATGCGGTGGACGCAAAGTGGGTGATCACTGTATTTTTCCCTTCGTTCGGTCCTTTAAATTTACGGTTCCATTCTTCAATTTATCAAAACGGATAGGCAAATCCCTCATCTAGAACATGATCGAAATTATTTTTCATTAGAATTCATGGATTGAGGCTATTAAGCGCTGGTTTCATCTTAGGTAATTAGGATTTTAACGAAAAATGCGGTGGACGCAAAGTGGGTGATCACTGTATTTTTCCCTTCGTTCGGTCCTTTAAATTTACGGTTCCATTCTTCAATTTATCAAAACGGATAGGCAAATCCCTCATCTAGAACATGATCGAAATTATTTTTCATTAGAATTCATGGATTGAGGCTATTAGAGCTGGTTTCATCGCTGGTTTTTCATCTTAGGTAAGGATTTTACGAAAAAGGATTTTGGGTGAAATTTTCCTTCGTTCGGTGGACGTTTCAAAGTCAAAACGGGGTGATCACTGTATTTTTCATTTCGTTCGGTCCTTTAAATTTACGGTTCCATTCTTCAATTTATCAAAACGGATAGGCAAATCCCTCATCTAGAACATGATCAAAAATTATTTTTTCTAGAATTAGAATTCATGGATTGAGGCTATTAAGCGCTGGTTTCATCTTAGGTAATTAGGATTTTTACGAAAAATGCGGTGGACGCAAAGTGGGTGATCACTGTATTTTTCCCTTCGTTCGGTCCTTTAAATTTACGGTTCCATTCTTCAATTTATCAAAACGGATAGGCAAATCCCTCATCTAGAACATGATCGAAATTATTTTTCATTAGAATTCATGGATTGAGGCTATTAAGCGCAGGTTTCATCTTAGGTAATTAGGATTTCTACGAAAAATGCGGTGGACGCAAAGTGGGTGATCACTGTATATTTTCCTTCGTTCGGTCCTTTAAATTTACGGTTCCATTCTTCAATTTATCAAAACGGATAGGCAAATCCCCTCATCTAGAACATGATCGAAATTATTTTTCATTAGAATTCATGGATTGAGGCTATTAAGCGCTGGTTTCATCTTAGGTAATTAGGATTTTTCTACGAAAAATGCGGTGGACGCAAAGTGGGTGATCACTGTATTTTTCCCTTCGTTCGGTCCTTTAAATTTACGGTTCCATTCTTCAATTTATCAAAACGGATAGGCAAATCCCTCATCTAGAACATGATCGAAATTATTTTTCATTAGAATTCATGGATTGAGGATTGATTATAATTAGGATTTTGCTGGTTTCATCTTAGGTAATTACGGATTTCTCAAAACGAAAAATGCGGTGGACGCAAAGTGGGTGATCACTGTATTTTTCCCTTCGTTCGGTCCTTTAAATTTACGGTTCCATTCTTCAATTTATCAAAACGGATAGGCAAATCCCTCATCTAGAACATGATCGAAATTATTTTTCATTAGAATTCATGGATTGAGGCTATTAAGCTCTGGTTTCATCTTAGGTAATCAGGATTTCTACGAAAAATGCGGTGGACGCAAAGTGGGTGATCACTGAATTTTTTCCTTCGTTCGGTCCTTAAATTTTTTTCCATTCTTCAATTTATCAAAACGGATAGGCAAATCCCTCATTAGAACATTCGAAATTATTTTTCAAAATTCATGGATTGAGGGACGCTGGTTTCATCTTAGGTAATTAGGAAACGAAAAATGCGGTGGATCAAACTGGGTGATCACTGTTTTCCCTTCGTTCGGTCCTTTAAATTTACGGTTCCATTCTTCAATTTATCAAAACGGATAGGCAAATCCCTCATCTAGAACATGATCGAAATTATTTTTCATTAGAATTCATGGATTGAGGCTATTAAGCGCTGGTTTCATCTTAGGTAATTAGATTTCTACGAAAAAATGCGGTGGACGCAAAGTGGGTGATCACTGTATTTTTCCCTTCGTTCGGTCCTTTAAATTTACGGTTCCATTCTTCAATTTATCAAAACGGATAGGCAAATCCCTCATCTAGAACATGATCGAAATTATTTTTCATTAGAATTCATGGATTGAGGCTATTAATTGGTTTCATCTAGGTTTCATCGAAAAATGCGGTGGAGGTAATTAGGTATTTTTTTCGTTCGGTCCTTTAAATTTACGGTTCCAAAATCAAAACGGATTTGGAAAAAAAATGCGGTGGACGCAAAGTGGGTGATCACTGTATTTTTCCCTTCGTTCGGTCTTTTAAATTTACGTTTCCATTCTTCAATTTATCAAAACGGATAGGCAAATTCCTCATCTAGAACATGATCGAAATTATTTTTCATTAGAATTGATCATTGAGGCTTTATTATTTACTGGTTTCATCTTAGGTAATTTTTTCGGTGGACGCAAAGTGGGTTCTGTATTTTTTCCTTCGTTCGGTCCTTTAAATTTACGGTTCCATTCTTCAATTTATCAAAACGGATAGGCAAATCCCTCATCTAGAACATGATCGAAATTATTTTTCATTAGAATTCATGGATTGAGGCTATTAAGCGCTGGTTTCATCTTAGGTAATTAGGATTTCTACGAAAAATGCGGTGGACGCAAAGTGGGTGATCACTATTTTTTCCCTTCGTTCGGTCCTTTAAATTTACGGTTCCATTCTTCAATTTATCAAAACGGATAGGCAAATCCCTCATCTAGAACATGATCGAAATTATTTTTCATTAGAATTCATGGATTGAGGCTATTAAGCGCTGGTTTCATCTTAGGTAATTAGGATTTCTACGAAAAATGCGGTGGACGCAAAGTGGGTGATCACTGTATTTTTTCCTTCGTTCGGTCCTTTAAATTTACGGTTCCATTCTTCAATTTATCAAAACGGATAGGCAAATCCCTCATCTAGAACATCATCTAGAACATGATCGAAATTATTTTTCATTAGAATTCATGGATTGAGGCTATTAAGCGCTGGTTTCATATTAGGTAATTAGGATTTCTACGAAAAATGCGGTGGACGCAAAGTGGGTGATCACTGTATTTTTCCCTTCGTTCGGTCCTTTAAATTTACGGTTCCATTCTTCAATTTATCAAAACGGATAGGCAAATCCCTCATCTAGAACATGATCGAAATTATTTTTCATTAGAATTCATGGATTGAGGCTATTAAGCGCTGGTTTCATCTCAGGTAATTAGGATTTCTACGAAAAATGCGGTGGACGCAAAGTGGGTGATCACTGTATTTTTTCCTTCGTTCGGTCCTTTAAATTTACGGTTCCATTCTTCAATTTATCAAAACGGATAGGCAATCCCTCATCTAGAACATGATCGAAAAATTTTTTCAGAATTCATGGATTGAGGCTATTAAGGGTTTCATCTTAGGTAATTAGGATTTCTACGAAAAAATGGTGGACGCAAAGTGGGTGATCACTGTATTTTTCCCTTCGTTCGGTCCCTTTAAATTTACGGTTCCATTCTTCAATTTATCAAAACGGATGATCGAAATTATTTTTTTCATCTTAGAAAAGGTTTAGGATTTTCATTTATCAAAACGGATGGACGCAAAACGGATTTTTCATTAGAAATTTTCCTTCATGGTTTTCATGGTTTAGGTAAAGGATTTTACGAAAAATGCGGTGGACGCAAAGTGGGTGATCACTATATTTTCCCTTCGTTTACGGTTCCATTCTTCAATTTATCAAAACGGATAGGCAAATCCCTCATCTAGAACATGATCGAAATTATTTTTCATTAGAATTCATGGATTGAGGCTATTAAGCGCTGGTTTCATCTTAGGTAATTAGGATTTCTAAAAATGCGGTGGACGCAAAAAGTGGGTGATCACTGTTTTTTTCCTTCGTTCGGTCCTTTAAATTTACGGTTCCATTCTTCAATTTATCAAAACGGATAGGCAAATCCCTCATCTAGAACATGATCGAAATTTTTTTTCATTAGAATTCATGGATTGAGGCTATTAAGCGCTGGTTTCATCTTAGGTAATTAGGATTTCTACGAAAAAATGCGGTGGACGCAAAGTGGGTGATCACTGTTTTTCCTTCGTTCGTTCGGTCCTTTAAATTTACGGTTCCATTCTTCAATTTATCAAAACGGATAGGCAAATCCCTCATCTAGAACATGATCGAAATTTTTTTCATTAGAATTCATGGATTGAGCTATTATTAAGCGCTGGTTTCATCTTAGGTAATTAGGATTTTCGAAAAATGCGGTGGACGCAAAGTGGGTGATCACTGTATTTTCCTTCGTTTTAAATTTTAAATTTACGGTTCCATTTCAATTTCAAACGGATAGCAAATCCCTCAAAACGGATGATCGAAAATTTTTCATCTAGAACATGATTGAGGAAATTTTTTTTCATTAGGTAATTAATTTTCGAAAAATGGATTGCAAAGGCTATTAAGCGCTGGTTTCATCTCAGGTAATTAGGATTTCTACGAAAAATGCGGTGGACGCAAAGTGGTTTGATCACTGTAATTTTTTATTTTTCCCTTCGTTCGGTTCTTTAAATTTACAAAATTCTTCAATTTATCAAAACGGATAGGCAAATCCCTCATCTAGAACATGATCGAAATTTTATTTTTCATTAGAATTCATGGATTGAGGCTATTAAGGCTGGTTTCATCTTAGGTAATTAGGATTTCGACGAAAATGCGGTGGACGCAAAGTGGGTGATCACTGTATTTTTCCCTTCGTTCGGTCCTTTAAATTTACGGTTCCATTCTTCAATTTATCAAAACGGATAGGCAAATCCCTCATCTAGAACATGATCGAAATTTTCATTAGAATTCATTATTCTGGTTTTCATCTTAGGTAATTAGGATTTTACGAAAAATGCGGTGGAAAAAAAGTGGTGATCACTGTATTTTTCCTTCGTTCGGTCCTTTTAAATTTGGTTTCATTCTTCAATTTTCAAAACGGATAGGCAAATCCTTTAGAACATGGATTTTTCATTAGAATTCATGGATTGACTATTAAAAATTTTAATTGGACGAAAAAATTCAAAAGGGTGATCACTGTATTTTCCCTTCGTTCGGTCCTTTAAATTTACGGTTCCATTCTTCAATTTATCAAAACGGATAGGCAAATCCCTCATCTAGAACATGATCGAAATTATTTTTCATTAGAATTCATGGATTGAGGCTATTAAGCGCTGGTTTCATCTTAGGTAATTAGGATTTCTACGAAAAATGCGGTGGACGCAAAGTGGGTGATCACTGTATTTTTCCCTTCGTTCGGTCCTTTAAATTTACGGTTCCATTCTTCAATTTATCAAAACGGATAGGCAAATCCCTCATCTAGAACATGATCGAAATTATTTTTCATTAGAATTCATGGATTGAGGCTATTAAGCGCTGGTTTCATCTTAGGTAATTAGATTTTTCTACGAAAAATGCGGTGGACGCAAAGTGGTGATCACTGTATTTCCCTTCGTTCGGTCCTTTAAATTTACGGTTCCATTCTTCAATTTATCAAAACGGATAGGCAAATCCCTCATCTAGAAACATCGAAATATTTTTCATTAGAATTCATGGATTCGTTCGGTTAGGTAATTTTAAATTTACGGTTCCATTCTTCAATTTATCAAAACGGATAGGCAAATCCTCATCTAGAACATGATCGAAATTATTTTTCATTAGAATTCATGGATTGAGGCTATTAAGCGCTGGTTTCATCTTCAGGTAATTAGGATTTCTACGAAAAAATGCGGTGGACGCAAAGTGGGTGATCACTGTATTTTTCCTTCGTTCGGTCCTTTAAATTTACGGTTCCATTCTTCAATCAAAATCAAAACGGATAGGCAAATCTCTCATCTAGAACATGATCGAAATTATTTTTCATTAGAATTCATGGATTGAGGCTATTAAGCGCTGGTTTCATCTTAGGTAATTAGGATTTCACGAAAAAAAAATGCGGTGGACGCAAAGTGGGTGATCACTGTATTTTTCCCTTCGTTCGGTCCTTTAAATTTACGGTTCCATTCTTCAATTTATCAAAACGGATAGGCAAATCCCTCATCTAGAACATGATCGAAATTATTTTTCATTAAAGCGCTGGTTTCATCTTAGGTAATTAGGATTTCTACGAAAAATGCGGTGGACGCAAAGTGGGTGATCACTGTATATTTCCCTTCGTTCGGGCCTTTAAATTTACGGTTCCATTCTTCAATTTATCAAAACGGATAGGCAAATCCCTCATCTAGAACATGATCGAAATTATTTTTCATTAGAATTCATGGATTGAGGCTATTAAGCGCTGGTTTCATCTTAGGTAATTAGGATTTCTACGAAAAATGCGGTGGACGCAAAGTGGGTGATCACTGTATTTTTCCCTTCGTTCGGTCCTTTAAATTTACGGTTCCATTCTTCAATTTATCAAAACGGATAGGCAAATCCCTCATCTAGAACATGATCGAAATTATTTTTCATTAGAATTCATGGATTGAGGCTATTAAGCGCTGGTTTCATCTTAGGTAATTAGGATTTTCTAAAAAATGCGGTGGACGCAAAAAGTGGGTGATCACTGTGGATTTTTTCGTTCGGTCCTTTAAATTTACGTTCCATTTGATTCTTCAATTTATCAAAACGGATATTTTTCCCTTCGTTCATGGAAATTATTTTTCATTTTAAATTTACTGGTTCCATCTTCTTCAATTTATCGAAAAATGCGGTGGGCAAATGGGTGATCAATTTTTCCCTCATCTAGAACTTTAAATTTACGGTTCCATTCTTTTTATCAAAACGGATTCATGGATCATGAGGAATTCATGGAAATTATTAAGCGCTGGTTTCATCTTAGGTAATTAGGATTTCTACGAAAAATGCGGTGGACGCAAAGTGGGTGATGACTGTATTTTTCCCTTCGTTCGGTCCTTTAAATTTACGGTTCCATTCTTCAATTTATCAAAACGGATAGGCAAATCCCTCATCTAGAACATGATCGAAATCATTTTTCATTAGAACATGGATTGAAATTATTTTTCATTAGAATTTCGAAAAATGGCAAATTGAGGCTTTTTTACGGTTCCATTCTTCAATTTATCAAAACGGATGGTTTCATCTCATTAGGTAATTGCTGGTTTCATCTTAGGTAATTAGGAACGAAAAATGCGGTGGACGCAAAGTGGGTGATCACTGTATTTTTCCCTTCGTTCGGTCCTTTAAATTTACGGTTCCATTCTTCAATTTATCAAAACGGATAGGCAAATCCCTCATCTAGAACATGATCGAAATTATTTTTCATTAGAATTCATGGATTGAGGCTATTAAGCGCTGGTTTCATCTCAGGTAATTAGGATTTCTACGAAAAATGCGGTGGACGCAAAGTGGGTGATCACTGTATTTTTCCCTTCGTTCGGTCCTTTAAATTTTAAATTTCCATTCTTCAATTTATCAAAAAAACGGATAGGCAAATCCCTCATCTAGAACATGATCGAAATTATTTTTCATTAGAATTCATGGATTGAGGCTATTAAGCGCTGGTTTCATCTCAGGTAATTAGGATTTCTACGAAAAATGCGGTGGACGCAAAGTGGGTGATCACTGTATTTTTTCCCTTTTTCTTTAAATTTTCGTTTCCATTCTTCAATTTTTAAATTTACGGTTCCATTCTTCAATTTATCAAAACGGATAGGCAAATCCTCATCTAGAACATGATCGTTTTTTTTTAAATTCATGGATTGAGGCTATTAATGATCTGGTTTCATCTTAGGTAATTAGGATTTCCACGAACAATGCGGTGGACGCAAAGTGGGTGATCACTGTATATTTTTCTCTTCGTTCGGTCATTTAAATTTACGGTTCCATTCTTCAATTTATCAAAACGGATAGGCAAATCCCTCATCTAGAACATGATCGAAATTATTTTTCATTAGAATTCATGGATTGAGGCTATTAAGCGCTGGTTTCATCTTAGGTAATTAGGATTTCTACGAAAAATGCGGTGGACGGTGGACGCAAAGTGGGTGATCACTGTATTTTCCCTTCGTTCGGTCCTTTAAATTTACGGTTCCATTCTTCAATTTATCAAAACGGATAGGCAAATCCCTCATCTAGAACATGATCGAAATTAGAATTTTTTCATTAGAATTCATGGATTGAGGCTATTAAGCGCTGGTTTCATCTTAGGTAATTAGGATTTCTAGAACGAAAAATGCGGTGGACGCAAAGTGGGTGATCACTGTATTTTTCCCTTCGTTCGGTCCTTTAAATTTACGGTTCCATTCTTCAATTTATCAAAACGGATAGGCAAATCCCCATCTCATCTAGAACATGATCGAAATTATTTTTCATTAGAATTCATGGATTGAGGCTATTAAGCGCTGGTTTCATCTCAGGTAATTAGGATTTCTACGAAAAATGCGGTGGACGCAAAGTGGGTGATCACTGTATTTTCCCTTCGTTCGGTCCTTTAAATTTACGGTTCCATTCTTCAATTTATCAAAACGGATAGGCAAATCCCCATCATCTAGAACATGATCGAAATTATTTTTCATTAGAATTCATGGATTGAGGCTATTAAGCGCTGGTTTCATCTTAGGTAATTAGGATTTTTCTACGAAAAATGCGGTGGACGCAAAGTGGGTGATCACTGTATTTTCCCTTCGTTCGGTCCTTTAAATTTACGGTTCCATTCTTCAATTTATCAAAACGGATAGGCAAATCCCTCATCTAGAACATGATCGAAATTATTTTTCATTAGAATTCATGGATTGAGGCTATTAAGCGCTGGTTTCATCTCAGGTAATTAGGATTTCTACGAAAAAAATGCGGTGGACGCAAAGTGGGTGATCACTGTATTTTTCCCTTCGTTCGGTCCTTTAAATTTACGGTTCCATTCTTCAATTTATCAAAACGGATAGGCAAAATCATCCATCATCTAGAACATGATCGAAATTATTTTTCATTAGAATTCATGGATTGAGGCTATTAATGATCGAAATTATTTTCATTAGAATTCATGGATTGCTGGTTTCATCTCAGGTAATTAGGATTTCTACGAAAAATGCGGTGGACGCAAAGTGGGTGATCACTGTATTTTCCCTTCGTTCGGTCCTTTAAATTTACGGTTCCATTCTTCAATTTATCAAAACGGATAGGCAAATCCCTCATCTAGAACATGATCGAAATTATTTTTCATTAGAATTCATGGATTGAGGCTATTAAGCGCTGGTTTCATCTTAGGTAATTAGGATTTCTAAAAAAATGCGGTGGACGCAAAGTGGGTGATCACTGTATATTTCCCTTCGTTCGGTCCTTTAAATTTACGGTTCCATTCTTCAATTTATCAAAACGGATAGGCAAATCCCTCATCTAGAACATGATCGAAATTATTTTTCATTAGAATTCATGGATTGAGGCTATTAAGCGCTGGTTTCATCTCAGGTAATTAGGATTTCTACGAAAAATGCGGTGGACGCAAAGTGGGTGATCACTGTATTTTTCCCTTCGTTCGGTCCTTTAAATTTACGGTTCCATTCTTCAATTTATCAAAACGGATAGGCAAATCCCTCATCTAGAACATGATCGAAATTATTTTTTCATTAGAATTATGGAATTCATGGATTGAGGTAATATTACGAAAAAGCGCTGGTTTCATCTTAGGTAATTAGGATTTCTACGAAAAATGCGGTGGACGCAAAGTGGGTGATCACTGTATTTTTCCCTTCGTTCGGTCCTTTAAATTTACGGTTCCATTCTTCAATTTATCAAAACGGATAGGCAAATCCCTCATCTAGAACATGATCGAAATTATTTTTCATTAGAATTCATGGATTGAGGCTATTAAGCGCTGGTTTCATCTCAGGTAATTAGGATTTCTACGAAAAATGCGGTGGACGCAAAGTGGGTGATCACTGTATTTTTCCCTTCGTTCGGTCCTTTAAATTTACGTTTCCATTCAATTTATCAAAACGGATAGGCAAATCCCTCATCTAGAACATGATCGAAATTATTTTTCATTAGAATTCATGGATTGAGGCTATTAAGCGCTGGTTTCATTTCAGGTAATTAGATTTTACGAAAAATGCGGTGGACGCAAAGTGGGTGATCACTGTATTTTCCCTTCGTTCGGTCCTTTAAATTTACGGTTCCATTCTTCAATTTATCAAAACGGATAGGCAAATCCCTCATCTAGAACATGATCGAAATTATTTTTCATTAGAATTCATGGATTGAGGCTATTAAGCACTGGTTTCATCTCAGGTAATTAGGGTTATTACGAAAAATGCGGTGGACGCAAAGTGGCTGATCACTGTATTTTTCCCTTCGTTCGGTCCTTTAAATTTACGTTTCCATTCTTCAATTTATCAAAACGGATAGGCAAATCCCTCATCTAGAACATGATCGAAATATTTTTTTTCATTAGAATTCATGGATTGAGGCTATTAAGCGCTGGTTTCATCTCAGGTAATTAGGATTTCTACGAAAAATGCGGTGGACGCAAAGTGGGTGATCACTGTATTTTTCCCTTCGTTCGGTCCTTTAAATTTACGGTTCCATTCTTCAATTTATCAAAACGGATAGGCAAATCCCTCATCTAGAACATGATCGAAATTATTTTTTCATTAGAATTCATGGATTGAGGCTATTAAGCGCTGGTTTCATCTCAGGTAATTAGGATTTTCTACGAAAAATGCGGTGGACGCAAAGTGGGTGATCACTGTATTTTTCCTTCGTTCGGTCCTTTAAATTTACGGTTCCATTCTTCAATTTATCAAAACGGATAGGCAAATCCCTCATCTAGAACATGATCGAAATTATTTTTCATTAGAATTCATGGATTGAGGCTATTAAGCGCTGGTTTCATCTTAGGTAATTAGGATTTCTACGAAAAATGCGGTGGACGCAAAGTGGGTGATCACTGTATTTTTCCCTTCGTTCGGTCCTTTAAATTTACGGTTCCATTCTTCAATTTATCAAAACGGATAGGCAAATCCCTCATCTAGAACATGATCGAAATTATTTTTCATTAGAATTCATGGATTGAGGCTATTAAGCGCTGGTTTCATCTTAGGTAATTAGGATTTTTATACGAAAAATGCGGTGGACGCAAAGTGGGTGATCACTGTATTTTTCCCTTCGTTCGGTCCTTTAAATTTACGGTTCCATTCTTCAATTTATCAAAACGGATAGGCAAATCCCTCATCTAGAACATGATCGAAATTATTTTTCATTAGAATTCATGGATTGAGGCTATTAAGCGCTGGTTTCATCTTAGGTAATTAGGATGTCTACGAAAAATGCGGTGGACGCAAAGTGGGTGATCACCAATTTGATCTTATCGAACTGATCATACTTATTATTTAAACAGGTTTAAATAATTGTGTCATCAGCGTAAATACCGAACTGAGAAGTGTTGATATCAGGAAGGTCGTAGGATAAAGACTTGGGCGGCTCCTGTAATAATACAAACAGATCTAGAAGAGTGGCCATCCAAAACAACTTTCATTTAATAATTTGATAAGAAAGACTGAATTAATTCAATATATCGTCTAGAAATACCAGAACCTTTCATCTTGTGAAAAGAACGGTATACCAAACACTGTTAACTGCCTTCGAGATAACCAAAGCAAGAGACCATGCTTCACTATTCTTATCTAAAGACTAGCAGCATGACCCGGCGTAGCTCGTGCTTGATTCAAAAACCGTACGACTTATACAGCAATCGCTATCACTTGACTTAAAATATTTTTTGCCCTTACTTGCGTTTAAAGGAGTGCCCTTTGCCATGCTGATGTTGCTACATGCCTTACTTCTTGCCTATCTCACATTGCGAATTTTTTCTAAGCTCTATACTAAACATTAAATCTGTTACGAAAAAAGAACTAAACAAAATGAACACAAAACGATCAGCTTTGAAAAAGAACTCGTAACTGGAAAACCCGAATGAAAAAAGAATGTTAACAACAATAATACTTTTTCTCACCCAACCCAGTTCTGCGGGATCAGAATCAACGTTGAGTTTAAGCAAGAGAATGAGCCAATACGTGTAAAGTGCCTTGCAGATTTAAATTTTTCCCACTTTTTTCCCACGAATGCAGCTATCGATTTTTTGCATGCTAGTTAACATTCGTGTCAGTCAGCTGTTGGCTCTCACGCTGGCCAATAGAATCTTCCTGCCTATTCGTGGCAGCCAGCTATAGGCTCTCACCCTGGCCAGTAGAAAATGGTTGCAAACTACATGAAAACTGCCGTAGAAGCATGAAAAAATCGGTTATTTCCACTATCGATGAGAGTTGGGAAATGCAAAGTCGGTCTTGGAGTTCCCGCTAACTTGGAGCATGTGCATGTAAATTTTGGTGCAAATTCGTCGAAAATTGAGGCCGCGCATTCGTTACACACACACACACACACACACACACACACACACACACGCACACACGCACACACACACACACACATCCTGCCTTTTATAGATAGAGATTGATAGATTCTTTCAGCAATAAACGTTAATACATCAACAGATGACTTAGAGAAACGGAAGCTGTATTGCTTATTCGAAAGGAGAACCTGCGAGTTGAAAATGATAACAGAGACAGATTGCATATACATTCGAGGAATTTCCCGTTATTTTAGAAATGTTGAGTTTTATATTGTTAAGCGGATAGTTACTCAATACAATTCATGGAAAAAGAAAGAGAAAAAGTGTGTGGTATCATTTCCAGTGTTTATAGGATGACAAATATATCTTAAGCAAATATGAATGTCGTCAGTGAAAAGATATTTAGGATGGGAGAAATTGTAGGGTTTACCGTTTTTAAAAAGGAAAGAAAAAAACATGAAGTTGTTTCTAACGTCATCGAAAGGACATTGTTTCCTTCCGTTACAGAGGTATTTCATGATTATTTATGCAAAATCAATGATATCCGATTTGGGGAAGAAATATGGTTGTTTAGAAAATGGAGCAAGAGATATTTTTTTTTATAAAAGAAATGTAGACAGGCTGTTTATTTGGCAGGAAAAACAAAATAGCGGATCTTCAGAAAGACCATCAAAAATGCCACAGAACAAGTAACTTTAGATAAATCAATGACTACAAACACATAAATTATTTATTTAACTCTTTTTTTTTCAGTAACGGAATTTATTCTCTCTTCCATGGATATTGCAAATGATATGCCATTAACCTAGATTCCCCAAGTTTTGCTATTAAACGTGTATATATATAAATATATACAGAAAAAAAAATGTTTTTTTACCAACGCGTTTCGTCTCCTGAGGAAGATTATCAGCCGATAAAAAGCGTTGGTAAAAAAAGTTTTCCTTTTCTTTTTATTTATATTTTTTATATATATATATATATATATATATATATATATATATATATATATATATATATATATATATATATATATATTACATATCTTTAAACTTTTACACACACACACACACATATATATGTATGTATATGAATAAGTTATAATTAGGCAGCAAGTATACATACAAAGATGTTTGATTAAAAAAGACTGACTAAATCTGTAAATTTAATTTTTTATGTTGTGTATTGTGGCCAAAATCATAGATAAACTGTCATTTTTGGGTCGATGTTTTTTTGGTTCAAGTACTTTCTACTGTCTCGATCTTTTTCAAGAACCAATGTGATGCCGAATCTGAATTCCTGTATCTAAATCCTGGTATTCTTTGGATAACTGAAAGTTTAAAAATGTCTACTGGACCGAGGTAGCAAAACAGCGATATGTCCCGGAAAGGGATATATTTGAACGAAGTAGCTAAGTGGTTTTGGCTACTATAACCAAGTATAATACGGTAGCAGTAATCGACTGGTACGCGTCATAGTCGCAGGTAAGAAGTGTAGATCAATGGCGTAGTCCATTGGGCGTCGTTATAGACTTAGCTCTCAGACTAAGGCTCTCTTGACTCTGTCGTACCTACACGTCTGTCGGTATTTATGACGGACACCAGCCAATCATATTCCAGTGAGGGGGAACACAGGTGTACGCATATTCCATTATATCAACCAGTATGCAGTTTCTTTGAAAATTGGAAAAACAAAAACAAAAAACAAAACTTCTTTGTAATTAACTTAAATAGAAATCACACGAAGACACACATACACATATACGTGTGTCTGTGTGTGTGACTGTGGTTATGTTTAATGTGTATGATTATCTATCTATCTATCTATCTATCTATCTATCTATCTATCTATCTATCTATCTCTGTGTGTTACATTGTTATCCCTAGTTGATACCGTTAAAACAGTTCTCAAGTGATTTGTTTTTCTGTTATTTGGTACAGTTGCTTTTTTTCTGGTTCTGTCACGCAAGCCCCCTTTCTGAAATAGATGTTGAAGCTGGTGAACATCTGCCATCTATTGACCTCGAATATAAGCCTGCCCCTATTTCAGCATTGAGTTTTTCTTCAAACATATTTCACAGGTATTCCAGTAAAAATGATCTACAAAAAAAAAAAAAAAAAAACAGTGGCCGAAAACTCGTTTCCTGGTCAGCTTAACTAGTCGCTTCGAAGGGCACTATTTGCATTCCTTCAACGCTAACGAAGCCAACTTTATACTGCCAATGATTCAGAGCAGACCGAAGTTACACTATCTGAGAGAGGGAGTCCATGACTTGATGCAAAATGTGAGTACGCTGAAACGCTTGGAAAGCAATGACAACTATCAACCTTTTCCACAGATTTAAGTTACCCAACTATTCTCATAGGGATTAGGTAACCACATGGCATGTTTTTAGACAGCTATTATGCACTCTTGCATCGTCACCCTAGGCCAGCAGTTCTCTGCCGGTGCGATCGGGCGCACTAATGCGCCGTGAAAGTTAACAGAAGTGTAATTTAAGAATTATTTTTATAATTTAAAAATATATCTTTATTTTTAAAAAAGGTATAGACACCAACCACATGGACTTCATGTCTAAGTAAGGTTCTTTTTTTGTTGTTATTGGATATTTTAAACAGGATTCTAAATTACTTTATCTTTAAGAAGGAGTGGATAATCCTTTCCCTTTTGCTTTTATCAAGGGATTTAAATCAGTATTTATCGGCCAATGTAAAAAAAGCAGATTTTTCATAAATTTAAATCCCTTTAAACGAAAACTGTACTACATATATTCTTTGGGAATGTTAAACCAAAATTTTATATTTTCAATACATATGACATTTTTTTTCTTATTAAAATTTAAAGTGCACCCCAGGTTTTTAGCTATTCTACAAGTGCACCCTGAAGTAAAATTAAGGTTGAGAAACATTGCCCTTTGGCTGATATCAAGAAGAAAACAACGCCTTACCGAATCGACGACAGTAAGATTCGAATACAGGTTTAGTATCAGATCGCTAAAGTTTTAACCGAAGGCACGGTGAAGTAATCGATAGCGGCTCGGATTGAAGAATCAGAGAGCCGAGTTCGAATTCTAGTCAAATCCATTACATTCACTTACGTGCTAATAACCCTGGGAAAGGTATGAAACCTCTTCTTCTCTCCACCCCCGCCTATGGGTAAATAGCAGGATATACCGGCATCTATACCCTTGGATGACATCTGGTCTACCGCAGAAAGAAATGGCAACCTACTGCGGGAAAAAATATCTGCAACGGCAATTATGTATCGAAAGATACACGATCGCCTAAGCGTGTATCACGCATGGCACATAACTGACTGTATAGTTTTAACTATTCATGTATGCACCCAATACATCCTATTCTTGTTTGTCATAGATATCCCGAAGCAACAAATATGGTGACCCTAACGTTATGTTTAATCATTTTGTTATTAGTTACACTGAAAGACAAGCTCATTAACCAAAGCTTCCATGCAAAATAATTTTTCATTGATTTGAATTGTTTTATATTGCAGTAGGTTCCTTTTTCTCCACAAAATTAACTAAACACTAATTAATGTTTTCGATGTGTTTTTCCTTGTTTTTCTTTTATTATTCTCTTTTGTTGAGTAAACTGAAAAATTACGATAAATAAATGAATTCATAAATGAATATTACTTTTTAAGGGATCTTTTTGAAGGGGTATTTATTTTTCTTTTGTAAGAAGATATTAATGAAGTGTTACGCTATGTAAAAATATCAAGTTATTTAATAATCTTGGCTTCAATTTGTACAGAACACAGAGACACCTTCTATAAGAAATTATTAATGAAGTCTTGCGTCATTTAATAATTTTCCGTTATTTAAAAATCTTAGTTTCAATTTGTACAGAACACAGAGACACCTTCTATAAGAAATTATTAATGAAGTCTTACGTCATTTCATAATTTTACGTTATTTAAAAATCTTAGCTTCAATTTGTACAGAACACAGAGACACCTTCTATAAGAAATTATTAATGAAGTCTTACGTCATTTAATAATTTTACGTTATTTAAAAATCTTAGCTTCAATTTGTACAGAACACAGAGACACCTTCTATAAGAAATTATTAATGAAGTCTTACTTCATTTAATAATTTACGTTATTTACAGAAACACAGAGACACCTTCTATAAGAAATTTTACGTTATTTAATAAACGTTATTTAAAAATCTTAGCTTCAATTTGTACAGAAAACAGAGACACCTTCTATAAGAAATTATTAATGAAGTTCTACGCTATTTAATAATGTTATCAGGAACATCAGGAACGGGCGACAACATATTCTATGAGAAATTAATGAAGTGTTACACTATTTAATAATGTATGTATATTTTATAATCTTAGTTTCAATTTGAATAGAACATCAGGTACGGACGACCACATTTATGAGAAATTATTAATAAAGTCTTAAGCCATTTAATAATGTTATGTTATTTAATAATCTTAGCTTCAATTTGTATAGAACATCCTAAACAGGAAACCACATCATATATGAGAAATTATTAATAAAGTCTTAAGCCATTTAATAATATTACGTTATTTAATAAACTTAGCTTCAATTTGTATAGAACATCCTAAACAGGAAACCACATCATATATGAGAAATTATTAATAAAGTCTTAAGCCATTTAATAATGTTACGTTATTTAATAATCTTTGCTTCAATTTGTATAGAACATCCGAAAGAGGCAACCACATTTTATATGAGAAATTATTAATAAAGTCTTAAGCCATTTAATAATGTTACGTTATTTAATAATCTTTTTTTTCAATTTTATAGATCAAGAAACAGGCGACCACATTTTATATGAGAAATTATCAATGAAGTGTTACGCTATTTAATATTTTTATTTAACATTTTCTCAGAAGATCAAGAATGTGCGGCCACTTTGGAATCGGTCTTTTGAATCTCAATCTCTACGAGGCATATCTTAACATGACAAGAAATAAACATAACCTTGGTTGACACAATGACACAGATATGAGAGAATCCAGCGATAGTCTGCGAGACAATCTTCTTTGCTTTCGCAGGAGAACATTTGATTGTTAGAAAATTTTTGTACTATTCTTACCTAAGTCTGGCTCGAGACCAATGAAGTTAAGTTCTGACACAGTACACGCGCCAACTGAAATAATTTTACATTTGAGCTAAACTAGGCGCCCAAGATCATGTAGGGAGAAATCATTAATTATGTAACCGCTCGTTTTATTTGTAATTTTGCCAGGTACAACCTAAAAGTTTATGGAAAATTTGGCAAAAAAAAAAAAAAAATTATGTAAGGGTAGTTTAACCAATATTGACTCGGAAAATAGAATCGGGGTTCATTTGTTGTGTACACTTTCGCATAAATTCCCTTTAAGGCATGAACTCATCCATTTCTTGAATTCAACCCAAATTGAGTACAATACCACCTTTCCAAAATCAACCTACCTTACTGTGGAGTGGTATTCTTTTTTTATCCGTTGCGATGAGATATGACATTAAAAAAAGAAAAAATGAATGAAAACAGGCGAATGGAATCAGATTTTTTTTTTTTTATTAGTGAGGGCAGGATACTGATTTCGAATTCAGTTCGTACGAATTTTTAAAGCTTTCTCTTTTATTTTTTTTAATTTATTAAATCGTGTAGAAAATGTCTTTTTTTAAGGCCGTGAAATCAGAGTTAAAAAAATTGATTGTCTTTTTAGATATTTTTTCTACAGCCAAACGTTAAACAACAAAACAGCAAATTTTACGATTTAATGAAACAAACAAAACTTTTTACCCTGTTACAAAAAAAAAAAAGAAATGATATCTGCAAGAATTCAGTTTGATGAGAGATTATTCCCTTCACGTTAATTTCATTTAGTCTGTCTTAATCAACATTCATTTCTTTCACTTTTTCTCGCATTCTCTACCCCTCTCTCTCTCTCTCTCTCTCTCTCTGTATGTCATTTTTTGTCCTCTTTGCTTTTCCCCTTTTACTTCTTTCTTTCTTTCTTTCTTTCTTTTTTTCTTTCTTTCTTTCTTTCTTTCTTTCTTTCTCAGCACATTTCTTTCTTAGTTTTTGTCCTCTTTGATTTTTCCCTTTTTACTTCTTTCTTTCTTTCTTTCTTTCTTTCTTTCTTTCTTTCTTTCTTTCTTTCTTTCTTTCTCCGCACATTTCTTTCTTAGTTTTTGTCCTCTTTGATTTTTCCCTTTTTACTTCTTTCTTTCTTTCTTTCTTTCTTTCTTTCTTTCTTTCTTTCTTTCTTTCGCCGCACATTTCTCTCTTAGTTTTTGTCCTCTTTGCTTTTCCCCTTTTACTTCTTTTTTTATCTACTCTTTTCTTTCTTTCTTTCTTTCTTTCTTTCTTTCTTTCTTTCTTTCTTTCTTTCTTTGCCCTCTTTCCATTTTCCTTCTTTGCTTCTTTCTATCTTTCTTTCATCCACTTTCTCTTTATTTCTTTCTTTCTTTTTCCTTTCTTACTATGTTCGCTTCTTTCTTTCTCACGTCTTTCGTAAAATATTCATTTAACGTTTATTTCACTGAACCTTTCCTCAATGTCTCTCTTTTTTTCGTAGAATATATATATATATATATATATATATATATATATATATATATATATCCTCATATTCTTTCTTTTTCTTATCCTCTCACCTTTTTTATTAAATGAAATAATTTTCTTTTTTTTTCTTTGCTTATTATCTTTTTCTGATTGAACTTTCATTGTATAACAATATTACAAATGAAAAAAACACGACTAAAACAACAGGCTCCTTACGTTATAAACTCAACATTGAATTATCAATCACCACCATGCAACATAAAGCATGAACAATTTACAAATATATTTCTTTATCATGTGCAATCTGCGCAGACAGATTTTGGGGCTTCCTTTCAAAACTCTTTTCCAAATAAATATTTCAAAGCACTTTTTGCATGAAAGAAAATGGCACAAAATACCGTAGAATTCTCACTTAACATTTTCTGACATCTAGCGGCACTTTTGAAGTGTCTTTTAGCGATCAGAGGATAGGTTGTTCAAAATATTACAATAATAATAATAATAATAATATTAATAATAATAATAATAATAATACCGACCCCCGGATTAAAGTTGTCAGAATGTGGGACGATCAGGCCATAATTGCCCCTTGGTATCACTTTGGCGTTGCAGCCTATACCACCGAACTTAAAATAATACATTAAGAAAATCGGAATAAATCTTAGTCTCTTCAGAACTCTGCGTTTCTTCGCACCGCAGATATTCTGAGGAAGGTGCTCTCTATCTGAGGTCGTACGACTTGATAGAGAACACCCATAATGCAATCTCTCCGGTTAAAAAAATATCGGGCGAAAGATGATAATAATAATAATAATAATAATAATAATAATAATAAATGTAACTGCATTGTAAAGTCCCTATAAAATTGTTATAGTTCTTATGTCCACCGCCCAGGCCCGGCTACAGACATTGGAACTGCAACAATTTTTATAGGGACTTTACAATACCCACAGAGAGAATAATCAAAACTAATCGTCCAGATATCATGATCAAAGCCCACAAAAAACCCCAGAAAGTGCTTCCTTTTTGATATGGCAGTTCCTGAAGGCCGTAATGTATCTTTGATGATCCTCAGAAAAAAAAAAACCTATGTAAATACAAGGACCTTGAAGTGGAAGTCTCAAAAATGTGGTGCATGAGGGTAATTCCAGTAATTCCAATTGGAACCCCCGGATTCATTGGAAAAGGTTCCGATAGACTCATTGAAGGAATTCCTTGTAGTCCTTGCTTTAAATAATTGCAAAAAAAAAAAAAAAATTCTACACACAAATACAGCCCATACATTACGAAGAGCTTTAACTATGCAAAATGTGTGTGATGTTAACATTATTTTTATTTTTTGTTTTATAAAAATGATCAGCGGAAAATATCATGAAGACATTTCTGACCCTAGGTCTCTGGTTGGGACCCAGAAGGAAATTTGCATACAACAAAAATAATAATAATAATAATAATAATAATAATAATAATAATAATAATAATAAAGGTGTGAAGGAATGTTGTGCCCCTAAGCTGCTCGGCCTGGGGGCAATGATCAAAGTGTAGTACGCTGCCTTTGTGAGCTTCCGAGTCAGCGTCTGTCGAACTCTCTGCATTAGCAGAGAGGAACCCGGACGAAGTTTTGCCGAAGGGCAAGGTTTCGTTCGGGGAGGTAGACAGGGCCTGAATCCGTCAAAGCGGGTTCAAAAAGGCTATGTTTTTGGCCGAGCCTACGGATACCCACATTAAACCGGCCTTGTGCCACATTCTATCCTCGTGGGTGGATTGATAAATACTAAGCTGCGGGTATGAGCAGATATATGGCAATCATCACGCAGCCGAAACTACTAAGGTGAGGGCATCAAATAATAATAATAATAATAATAATAATAATAAAATACAAGGACCTTGAAACCTTGAGGATCTTTAAATCGAAATCTCAAAAATGTGACACATGGGAACATCACACTATCCCTGTTGTAGTTGGAGCCCTCGGATTGGTTGGAAAAAATTACAGTAGGGATTCCTCAAAGCCTATGCCTCAAAGAAATACAAAAAAAATTTTATCACGAGTGCAGCCCATACCTTACGAATGGCTTTATCTATGTAATTTTTTTTTGTTGTGTGTGTGTGACAGTGGAAAATGTTACGATGCCATTTCTAACCTTAGGTCTCTGGGAGGGACCCGGAACGAAATGTGTACACACCAGAAATCAAGGGAAAAAATATAATAATAATAGTCATACTCTGATATGACACTTATGCATAAACGCGGCCATGAAGTGATTCTGATAGAAACGTCGTGGCACCTTGGGATTAAGAACGCCGTGACGTCAGAGCAGGTGAAAACACAGAGATACGAAGATTTGGCGAGACGCATAAAAGAAACGTAGAATGGGACCGCTCAAATTGTCTCTTTGGTGTTTGGCACACTCGGCACTATTCACAGGAATCTTTCTGTCGCGGAAAAAAAAATAACCTTGGTGATATCTGAAAACATTGGGAGTACGCAGGTGGCGTCGCTGCTTGGAACGGTTAACGTGTTACAAAAGGCGTTACGTCTCCAGTCTGCTGGCGGGAGGTGATAGATGACCTTCATCCCACAGCCGAAACATCTGAGAGTCGGAGAGGACATCAATAATAATAATAATAATAATAATAATAATAATAAAACATACACACACGCGCGCGCGTCCATACACACACATGTGCGCATCATATGCACACAGACAGACACACAAAAAAAGCAAAAGTGTTGGTAAAATAATTGAAGGAGTTCTTGTTACCACAAAATATATTGTCTATCGATTTAGATATTTTCTTTCAATGTAGTCCAAACAAGTTCAACTTGACACAACTTTGCGCAGAATATTTCAGTGTCCCTTGTTACAGTTCAAATTAGGTACATTGTCCGAGGCGGGCCTCGGGTTACAGACAGTGTCCGGGTGGTGGGCAACCGTTACTGTTCAGTCATTTGGACTTTTGCCAATATGATATTCCCCCACCAGACGACAATACCTGGAGACCAAAAAGAAGATATTTTTATCTACGGAACATTTGCTTATTTTCCGCTATAAAACAAAACCAGGAGCGTGATTTTTATCTTCTTTTTTCTTTTTCTTGTTATATACTTTATTCTTCCTTTTGATATTCGCCATTCAACCGTGCTGACTCAAATTATCGGGTAGGGATTGTGAATGGAATAAGATGATATAGAGCTTGCTTCTGTCAGTTGAGAGAGGTACCGCATCCGTTTGTCTATAGAAGGCAAGAAAGTCACTTTTTTAAAATTCCAGTTGCGTTATTTGATTCAGAGATTAAAGCATGCCCGGTCAGAAGGACTAGGTTTTTGTGCGGAGAGATGCGGAGAAGAAAATGCGCGCTATGGATGCGCTAGGAGTTAATAGATGACGCCATTACTGTGTATACAGATGTCTCGTATAATACAGTAAGATAAATAAGATTTTACAGATTCCGTTTTATTCGTGCTGGCACTGAAACACCAGCTCTTCGGAATTTTCGCCATGGCAGTAGAAGAGTTGCAACACTTAAATTTACACTGAGAATGTAAAAAGAAATTTTCAATCGTTTTTTTTTTTTTTTTTTTAATTAATGAAAACTATAAACAGAAAAGCCGACAAAGCCTCCTTGTGATATATATAAGAAAACTAATAATGTTTGTGCGATTTAAAAAAAAAATCTGATTATTTCATTCATTCTTTCCTGCGGTGCAGGTGGAAAAATGTAATTTCATGGCTTAATGCAACTATCAGACACGTTTGAAGCGGAGTAGAGTGAACACAAGTTCTCAGTTGGTCATCACCTGAATTTACGTGCCGTCTTTTTCAGAGCCATACTTCGAGTAATTCTCTTCAAGAGGAAAATTCCCTGAACTACTTTTCAGTAATGGGGTCTGTAGATTCGTCTTCAGAAAGATGCTGTAAATTTTATGTGTGTAGATTTTCTTGCTTCCATTTCCAGTTTGAATGTATACAGTAAATCAGTTCTGGGCTGCTGTATTTAATTAACACGTTATTATTGTAGGTATACACTTCTAGTAGCAAACAACTGGGTTTTACGTTGTTGGAAAGATTTGCTGGATTTTTTTAAGAATTTTTAAAGCTGATAAACAAAGAAACATCCGAAAACGGTCTGAGCAATTTTGGCCGGTTGAAATTATTCAATACAAATGTCATTTTTTTTCTCAAATGTATATAGGCCATGTAAGAACTTAGCTAAGTGATGTAATCCCGACTTGAGTAAAAACACCCGCTGAGTAGATCTTCACGAACTGTTTGGTCATTAATCTGCTTGGGTGTTATTCGTGGTCCATTTCTGCGAAGTGAATACTGTCCAAATCAAGGCGTAGAGCGGTATTTATGATGTTAGTGCTCAAACCTTTTCTTGAGAGTTTAGAATTATTTTTATCTCATCAAAGAGATAAAGTTCTTGAGTGAATTCCTGTTCATCCGCACGATGTCTTATGGACGAGAACGAAACAAGGCAGTTAATGGCGATCCCGTAAAGAGGAATTCGCACACCGATTTGGAAAGGAAAAAGAATAATGGGATGAGTGTGTGATGTCATAATGGGACGTTAGACAAGTCATTTTTTTTATTAATCATTTCCACTTTTGTTTGTGGGTTGGATGGGGCCCTACTGACATCAGTTTACATTGGGTTTCATGTTTAGTTTGTTATTGGGTTCATCTACCTTCCCACTCAATTCATCTTTAGATTTTTCTATATAATTTATGATCATTAAATTTTTATGGTATGGGGCGCGTTTTGTAGCCCTCCCCCCTTTGAGAGGACGTGGTAATATGGTGTATGAAGGACTGATTGGCAACGGACGAGTTTTTTGTGGTGGGATGTGCAAATTGTAATGAGTGAATGGGTCGTGAATCGAATTAGCTAGGTATAGGATAGTTAGTGAAGACCAGCCTCAAACCCTCCCCTTTTTCGGCCTTGTGCCATAATTGTATTCTTATATACAATAAATATCCATTTCCATTTTCATCGTATTCATTCTGTTAAAAAAAACAGATTGTTAAAACGTAAGTCAAATTTAAATAAATATCTTAAAGAATATTTGAAGTCAGAGTACATGGCTGAATCGTGAGTTCATCAGACGATACGTGTTTATGACCAATATCTATTCATTTTTTTTTTTTTGAGGAAGCAAAACAACAGTATAATCTCGGTTATGATGATCGAATTGTTTAAGGCGACGAATAGATTTGATGCTGTTCGATTAGATATTGATTTGTTTAATCAATATTACATAGTATCAAGTTGATCCTTCTTTGAAAAAAATGTTTTGAGCACTGAATTTTTGTGTGTTTTTTAGTGAAGTTTTAGTGAAATGACGAAACATTAATATTAATAATTCTAATAAAAAACAAGCGTCTGTACATATTTTTCAAAGTTCATCCATTACTTAATATTCGATTGAGTGAAGCTGATCTGTAATAATCATATCTATATTTAGATTTATTTCAAATTATATATATATATATATATATATATATATATATATATATATATATATATATATATATATATGTGTGTGTGTGTGTGTGTGTGTGTGTGATAAAATATAGTTGTAAGGTATGCTACGTTTATGGGGTAAAGTGACCAATATAAGTGATAAAGCGCATGTCAATATCAAAGTGGGCATTGAGGTCAACACCCAGCCCCAGCGGAAACAGACTGTTTCATTATTAAAGGAAATCTTCAGGCCATGAAGACTGCATTTAAGCAGCAAACAGACATATACCGCTGTTTTTTTAACTGAATGTCAATACATACATACATACATACATATATTATTGTTATCCACAGACAGACTCTTGCGCTGAATCACAACTCATAAGTGTGGCTAGACATCCGGTTACCTCTAGCTAGGATCGAAACCTGACTGAATTGGCGTCAGTCGGGGATTTTACCATATATATATATATATATATATATATATATATATATATATATATATATATATATATATATATATATATATATATATATATATATATATATATATATATATATAATTGATCAATTTTGGTAACTTTGTTAAACTATCTACTCTTACTTTTGAGGAAATACGTACAACACGCAGTGGAATTCATTGTAATTTTATTTGTTGCTAAATGTTTTTTTGTCGTTACTGACATTATATATATATATATATATATATATATATATATATGTGTGTGTGTGTGTGTGTGTGTGTGTAATTTTTTTAAATGATTTATTATCTCCTATTATTTCTTATTAATATAATTTTGAGTTGCTATTCATATTTCAGGTGATATTTTCGGTTCGTATTTTTTTTTAACAGTGAAATTAATAAATGCCGAACTTGACTGAGAAGATGCACAAAAAATTTTTAAAAATACCTACATCTAACAGGAATCGAACGTACATCTCCTGAGGGAACAGGGAAGACAGCAGCCACCCGCCACATAAACAGGAATGCAATCTTAAATATGTGTACCCACTAAAAGTAACATTTATAGAAATAAGAATTATATGTGTGTGTGTGTCTGGATGTGTGTGTGTACGTGTGTTTATGTGTGTGTTTATATACGTGTTTGTGAATGTGTGTCCGGGTTACTTAATGAAATTAACACCAATCTGTGATTGCCCGATGCGAATCTTATTTTTTGTTGTCTGTTTTTCCCACATCATGAAACTTCTTTGTCGCATTTTCACACCAGTGATATTTTTTAGACGAAAAAGAAAAAATTCTAAGGCCGACTTTGTTCGTCTGCTCATCGATAACGTACACCCTTGTGAAAAATTAATTGAAACAACCGCTTTAGTTTACTTTCTTTCATCACACGGTCAGTTTCAAAGCCACTGGAGTGAAAGTGTGTAATGGATTTCTATTTGTTCTTCAAATTAGGCCATTTGCAATGGTGTGCAGTAATACGAATTTATTTTCAAGGTGTATGATGAAATTTGCTTGGCCTTGAAAAATATTGCGTTATCAGTGATTGCATCAGGTTTTTATCACACTCAGACACTATTGTCTCAACTGTCGATTAGTTGTCCTACGGCCATTGTCTGTGATGGATGTTACTCCAAGGAAGCGTAGGAAAATTGTAACGCTGAACGAACACACTGGCAAGCCTAACCAGTGACCAAATCAAAGTATTATAGACTGACCCGGAAACTCTCGTGATTTAAATCCAATCGAGAATCTGTGGTCAATCTGTAAGGAACGACTTCGTGGAATGGACGTACGAAGTAGTAACATTTTCTCTGGGTCATGTGTCATCGGACATTACACAAACTAAATAATAACGGAATTATTCGTTTTGTTTAAATCCATTTGCAGAGGGGTTTATTTTTAACAGCGGTTCCACTTCCTGACTACACCCACTACTGTTTTATTTTAATTTTTACACCCAGATAGCTACTTATTCTATAAATAGTTCTTATTGGTTGAAATTTTCAAGCTTGAATTTCATTGGTTTAAAAAGTCCGTTACCATGATCTTTTTTAAATGGCGATAATAAATGTGAATCTTCGATGCGATGCAAACATATCTCACATTTCAGCAAATATTTCCTGTATAAAATGTCAAGTACATTAAAAATTACATACCTAAAAATTGTGATGATTAAATAATCCAAAATTTAAATAGCGATAACCAAAGCGATAAAGATATAATAAAAGAAGTTACATTTTTCTGTATTTTGTAAATATTTAATACGTAACGGATTTTAAGAATTACAAAACTCTGAACGAGGATATCTGTTATGAAATTAGCAAGATCTGAATTTAAATTAGTTTAGCAACGTTCAGGAAAAAATGCATATTTAATTCTATTTATAGGTTTCAATATCAAATGCCATTTGTCTTAATTGAGAAAAGCGTAATGTTTGTCGTTTCTTTTGCAATGTATTTATAAATAGGAATCTTAAAAGCAAGGCTTCTCTGATAATCCAAAATCTTGACGTCAACGCAAAATATCTCAAGGAAACAAAAGAAAACTATCAGTAAATCGAAGAAGAAACCTAGAAAATATATATATATATATATATACATAATTTTGAAAATATATATATATATATATATATATATATATATATATATATATATATATATATATATGACTTTGAAAAAGATTCGAATTTGACAACTATTGTGAACATGGAGACTATTAAACGTTGTTTCCAAGGAAATAATTTATTTGATCGAATTTATTTGATCGAATTTCAGCTCGAAAATCGAAACTAACGTCAAAACGCTAGGTTATTTGCTGATGTACTAACGATTATTGCTGAAAGAATCTATCGAGCTTTCGATAAGAATGGTGAAACTCGTGCTGTTGCTTTGGATATCTCGAAGACATTTGACAGGATTTGGTCTTGTTCACAAGTTGAAAAGCGATGGACGAATTTTTGAACCGATTCAGTTTCCCTTATCAAATTCCGAAATTATCTTGAAAGGCCACTAGATCATTTTGAATAAATGCAGGTGTATTCAAGGACTTTATTCTAACCTTGGACCTACGGTGTTCGTCATTTTCAACAACGACTTCTCCGGTATCGTCAGTTCTCAACTCAGTATCTATGCAGATGGCACAACTATTTATTCCTGTCTTAATAGTAAGTCTAATCGATTCCATAAGGTTAAATTGGCAGCTGATCTCAAAAATGACATACAATCTGTTGTTAAATGGGTCAAGGAATGGCTTGTTAATTTTAACGCCTTCAAAACGTAACCGCTTCATTTAGTCGTCCAAGAGAGCCCTTATTTCGCATGGCTGATGCTAACCTTCAGGAGAGTGACTCATTGCGTCTTTTCGAACTAACATTTTCAGTTGACATGTGGAAAGATTATATTGAATCAATTTATAGTTCTGCTGCTAGGTTTTTTCGTTTACTGTCTCGTTCTAGATAACTTTTCTGGTCAGAATCTATTTTACAAGTACTACCATTTGTCAATACTTTGAATATTGCTGCCGCATCTGGTCCGATGCTTCTGCTATGTCTTTAGAGATTCTTGCTGAAATCCGCAGAAGAATCTGCAATGTTATTGGTCCTGGCCTGACATCACGGCTTCAGTCCCTTTCCTATCATTCGTCACATAGGTTACCTGTTCATTTTCTATATAAAATTGTACGGTAATTGTCCTGATAAGCGTTCGTCTGTGGTACCTAGAACTTTTTAAGATTAAGGGCAATACTAGATTGGCAGAGAGGACTCATCAAATTGGATCTCGTTAATTCTGTAAGCTCACCAACCAAATCATGAACAGAGATAAAGCAGCTTTGCCCACAATTATAAATGGCTCCAAAAGTCATACCTTCCTTGACAGAGAAAGTGAACCTCTTTGCCTCCATCTTTGCCTCCATCTTTGCCTCTATCTCAATTATAGATGACAAAGAGCATCCTCACACCAAGTCCACATGTCTCATCAGTTCGATAAGATCAACTTGGCATCTAATCTAAAAAATGACCTACAATCTGTTGTTAAATGGGACAAGGGGTGGCTTGTTAATTTTAACTCCTCAAAAAGGTAACTGCTCTCATTTAATTGTCCCAGTGAGCCCTTAGTCCCTTTTATCAGCATGGCTGATGCTAACCTTTCTTGAATCAATTCTATGTTCATTTTCTATAAATACTTGCATGGTAATTGTCCCGATGAACTTTCTTTTATGGTATCTAAACTTTGAGTTTAAGGACAGTACTAGATTGGCGGATAGGTCTCATCATTTTCCAGTTGAAATGACTGGAAGTAACCGTAAGTTCTAAGCTGAAAGTTTCTTCTCGTCTTGCTTGTAAAACGTTTGGCTTCTTTGTTCCCAGTTAAGTCTGATTTTCAAATATTTAAATGGAATATCAATCGTTACAATCTGTTATCATAAATCGTGTTATTTTATTGTTCTCTTTCACTCAGTAACCACTTGCGTCTTAGTGACTTTATTGCCTTGCATGGGGTGAAATGATAGGAAAAATGATGAATGATTTGACAGAACATATCCTTTGAATCACGCAGCCACAATTACAGTATAGGGAGTATTTAGAGGAGATGGAAAAATGTAATCATTTGTGAAAAGTAAATATAGATCGAAAAATCAACTTATATTTCATGAAAGCATATCTTAAAATATGTGTAAATTTGTAAATAATTCAATGGAATGGTGCGTGATAATAAACTTCGAAGATGGTCGCTAATTATTTATGAAAATAAAGATATCGTACATTTGTCAAATTGACCAAACCAGTCTCCTGACTTTTAATATTATAGAAATTGTTAGCATGTACTAAAGGTACTGAGTGAAAAATAAGACGTCTCATGAGCTTTCCTCTTTGGCACATAGATGTTATGAACAGTACTAGATTGGCGGATAGGTCTCATCATTTTACACTTGAAATGGATAGATGTAAACGTAAGCTAACAGTTACTTCTATTGCCACTGTCGCTTGTGGAAATTTATTCTGGCTTATTGCTTTCTATCTTTCATCTTCAAAAATTTAATGCAATGTAAATCGTTATCTTCTGTCTTCTTAATTCTTATTCTTTTGTTGGTCCATCCTTAATAAGGTTTTCTTTTTTTTCATATTCTCTCGCACTCAGTAACTCCTTGCATCTTTGTGGCTTTACTGTCTTTATTGATCATTGCTTTCTTTTGCAATCATATTCCTCAGTACCGAAGTAATTTTGGCTGTTTTTAAATGACAAAGGATATAGTACAAAGTATTTTTTTCTTATATAGAAATATAGTGTCGCTGCCGACACTGGAGTTTGAACACAGATCACCAGAGAACAAACACAGGCGATCCCATTTTGAATAAGTAGATCACGTTGTGGTTAAGGAAATAGAAATTAGCGTGGCGCCTAAGAGATCACTTTACGGATTATTTCGGGATGTGCTCGTCAAACTCTCTGCCTCCGGGCAGAGAGGATCCCCATGTCAAAAGGCAGAGTCTCGTATGGGATGGTAGACAACTACCTGACCCTGTCTTTTACGGTGTCTACGGGGAATTTTTGACCGAGCCTATGGGCTCGGATACCCTACAATAAACTTGGCCTTGTGTCGTATCTGGCCGCGTGAGGCGATTAGTGAACATCTCACTCTCCGAATTACTACGGAAGTGTGCTTGTCAGACTCTCTGCCTCTGGGCAGAGAGGATCCCCAGATGAGGCTATGTCGAAAGGCAGAGTCTTGTCGCGGGAGACAGTTACCCGACCCCGTTTTGTACGGGGTTTACGGGGAATTTTTACCAAGTCTACGGACTCGGATACCCCACAATAAACTCGGCTTTCTGCCCCATCCTACCGCTTGGGAGGATAGCGAATATCTCATTATATGGATTACTATTCGGATCACTTTTCGGTGGTTACTTTTCGAGCGGGTATTATCGAGCAAGTGCTATTAGTGGGAGTGTTATTCGAAGGTACCTGACACCAGCATTGTATAACAACGTTACTGCGATTGCAAAGTCTCTATTACAACGCATATCACAAAAGTAGCAACGAGTGTTCGTTGACATCACAAAATTTTTATAATATCTATTAATTTTTGGTAAGAAAATATTTTAAACTATTTTAAATATTTAGAAAGTTTTTTTTTTATTAATGCCCTTTGATTTTATCGTTGATCACTATCTAAGTATATAATATAGAATTTTAAATTATGTAATTGTTAATGTACTTAATACTGTGTTCCTCAAAGATTTAATTGAGCCTCAAGGAAAACAATAACAAAATGCTGATGCAAGACGTCCGCAGTATAATAGATTTCGATCGAATGCTGTAGTAGCAACGAAAAAACAAAAAACAAAAAAACTTCTGATCATTTCGATTTACCTAGCGAAACGGAAATGGAGATCGTCCTGGGTAAGACGATAAACTACATCCACGTCCAGGGTAAGACGATAAACTACGATCAGGAGTCTTTGAGGAGCGTGGAATCACCTCTTAATTGCTGGTGTTCCCAGGTCCACCCTGACCCAGGGTGGTAGCACCTATTAGGGTCCCAGCTATGGGCAAATAGTTATCCCCGAAACTGAGGTAAAAAGCATTATGAATGTGTAAAAATAGGTTCTTTTTTTTTACTAGAAATACTTTGTAATAATAAATCTTTGAAGAAAAAAAATATTACCAGCAATACATTTTTTTTAAAACAATATTACCAGCTATACATTTTTGAGGAAAAAAATATTAACAGAAATAGATTTTTGACAAAAAAAAAATATTACCAGGAAAAAAAAAAGGTGTCGGCATTAAATGACCCATTGAGGTTTATATGCCGCAAAACAAAACAAACCAAACTACTCAACTATTATATATATATATATATATATATATATATATATATATATACATACACATACCACTATTCATATATATTTGTACAAATGCATAAATGCGCCTCTATATGTACATCAAACAATACAATACATCTATACAAAAGCCATTTGTACACACATCTATTTTAATATATTTATTTGCTTATACGTTATTTTTATAGATACAAATATTTAAGTAAATGCACTGTTTATAATAAACAGTATTAACAACATTTACGGGCCTAAATGCCCAATAAATTTCCATAGAAAAATCTGTCCTCCGACAGGAATCGAACCTGTATCCTACACGAAACCGTTATATAGCCTGACGTGCTATACCATTTAGCTACAGGTGAAGCATCTGGTTAGCAAGGTCGAATTACTGCTTTTAAACTCCAAATTTCCCTTGCTAACAAGACGCTTCCCCTGTAGCTAAATGGTATGGCACGTCAGGCCATATGACGTTTCCGTGTAGGATACCTATTCGATTCCTGTCGAAGGGTAAACATTTTCTATAAAATTTCTCGGACATTCAGACCGGTAAATGTTAATTCTGTTTTTCATAAATAGAACATTTACTTAAATATTTGTGCCTATAAAAATAACGGATAAATATATTAAAATAATTGTCGAACTTAGTCCATTTCATTATATATATATATATATATATATATATATATATATACGAATATATATATATATATAGAATAAAAAATTATAGATGGAAAAAACACTATTTTTTAAAAAAACACTATTTTTTAAAAAAAGTGCTCAATACAAATTAGATCGAATAACATTTTTTTTAAAAATTATAACCTAAGTATGTTACAATATCACTACAAAAATAGCCATTATGTTTCGACACTTCTGGTGTTTTGACAAGTGATGGTGTTGCAAGTAAGATTTTTTTTATTTGCAACACCATTACTTTTTTGTAATGATGCTATAAGATAGGCATGTTATAATTTTAAATATATATATAATGTTATAATTTTTATATATATATATATATATATATATATATATATATATATATATATATATTGTAATGATGCTATAAGATAAGCATGTTATAATTTTAAAATATATATATATATAATGTTATAATTTTTTAAAATTCTTTTTTTTTTTGGGTGGGGAAGTGCTATCTGATGATCCGGCGTACTTTAAAAGGGCTCTGGTGAAATAAATTATTATACTGATACCTTAAATGGTCTGTTTTTCGTTTTATATATATATATATATATATATATATATATATATATATATATATTTTGTTTTTGTAATGATGCTATAAGATAAGCATGTAATATTTTTTAAATATATATATAATGTTATATTTTTTAAATATATATATAATTGTCCAATGGTGGGTAAATGTATGTATGAAAAAAAAAAAAAAAAAAATATTTCGGACGATCTATATATATATATATATATATATATATATATATATATATAACACACACAACACACACACACACACACACACATTAGAGCCGTTTTGGTCAGTAGATGCTTAAATCAGCCGAATTCAGTTTGGTCCCTGTTCCTCACTCAGCTAACTCGTATATGGCATTGTAACATTGTTTTTGCGATGATCGTTGAAATAATGTATGGCCCGTCTTAGATTTACTGTTGAGGACAGAGAGATTAAGCCATTTTTAAATGGTTTAACGTAATATATTTGACCAGAGGTTTGATTAAAAAAAATATGCCAGTCTGATCAGGTGAGAATTTGCCGAATTCACTGAGAAGAAAAATCATTGAAAGTGCTCAACAGTAAATGTAAGACCTCGGCCATTCGTTAGTTCACCGCTAATCATATACGATTTAATGGAGAGAGGACAGGAACCTAACTGAAGCCGGCTGATTTAAACATCTACAGACCCAAATGGCTCTCTCTCTCTCTCTCTCTCTCTCTATCTCTCTCTCTCTCTATCTATCTATCTATCTATCTGATCCTGATTCTTTCTTTCTTTCTCTCTTTCTTTCTATCTGATTATGATTCTACCTATCTTATTCTGATTCTATATATCTTAGCCTGTTTCATCTATCTATCTATCTATCTATCTATCTATCTATCTATCTATCTATCTATCTACTTCCGTTCATCTACCTCACTGTTCATCTATCTATCTATCTATCTATCTATCTATCTATCTATCTATCTATCAAAATTGTTCAAATCGTGTAAAAGCAAAATTGTCCATTTGTTAGATTATGTTTTGAACCATTGTATCTTAGAAATGATTAAAGATATCTTAATGGATTTTCAGATTTTTTTATAACCCTATTGGACTCTACTTTAAGCAATAACAATCTATAATTACTCCCCAAACTTAACAGAAGAATCGTGATCAAATCGATCATAAACGAAAAATGACATATTCATCATTAATTAATCATAGCTAAGGCTCGGTAGCTCATGAAGTAATGAAATTAAGTTTTGATTTTAAATATATATATATATATATATATATATATATTTCCCAGATCATTGTCCAACTTATTCAAGATGATCTTCGCTCTCTCTAAGCTTCTTTCTCTCCTGAAGTAGCAAGGTACCTCACAGGTTCCACGTACCATTTAATTTTCAAGTTTTTTTTCATTGCACTTTGGACTGTCATAGCTGAAAATCCTCTCTTATGTTACAAACGTCTCATAGATCGACTTGGATATTTTCTAATTGATCTCTTTAGCTCTTATTTGAAATGATGATCCTTCTTCCTGTTGTGACCTCCCGATCCAGTTTTCCTCTCTACTGTTAACCTCTTTTTTAAACTTATTCACCTTTCTCTTGATGGTTCTCTTGATGGATTTTGAAGATGAAAGCCAAAGTATAAATGTTGGTTGAAGGTCTGAATGATCTTTTTCCTCTCACCATTGCTCATTTTGGGAAGACACTGGGGCTGACATAAAACGATTTAACCTGTTTTCTTTCTAACTGAATGACTCAAAGCGTTTTTTCAGCGATTCTTACAACAAATGATGTCAAGATGGCTAAACATTTTATCTAAAACCTGGAAAAAAGAAACTGAATTAATTTATTGACATTTTAGGTATCAAACATTTTATGAAATGGACAATTATGCTGTTACACGATTTGAACAGTTTTGTTGTTACATTCGATATATATATATATATATATATATATATATACATCGTTCTTATATTTCGAGTTTCATATATGTGTTCGTGTGTATATAGCGGCACAGATATGCAAATACGGGCGTGTACAGATACAAATACCTTTGGGAAAGATATATCTTCACTTCACTCCATGTTATGGGTTAAATAGCTAGGGTTGACTGGTCCCTCTTATTTAGGGCGGCTAGTACTCTAAAGCAGCGTGAAACCAATTCAGTATTGTATTCTGTCTGCATAAATGCCTTTGGGAAAGACATGAAGCCAAGGAAGGCACTTCTTCCATTCGCATCTTTACCAGAGATGGATTGCCTTGGAAAAAGCTACAGAGGCTCAAACAATATATATCCGATGAATGTAATTGAAAGCTAATGAAGAATGTGTGGAGAGTCATAATCAATCGTGGTAATAAAAACATTGTCTCGAATAGCGATTTTTCCATAAGCGTATCTCAGCTTCTGATTGAATGCAATTCACGAACAGCAGAGCAGTGAGTAAAATTGGACTAGCTCTTGGGCCTTGTACAAGGTGAAAATTATTGTAAAATAGAAAAGAAAACAAAAAACGGTCAAATTATT
>CAHIKZ030000198.1:102500-132500 GCA_903632075.3 Acanthosepion pharaonis
CAAATCATTAAAAATGTGGTATACATCTCGAATTGTCAGATTCTATTTTGATTTGGTTGATATTCCAATCGTCTTTTATTCAGAAATTCTGTTTGAAGCCTGAAAAAAACAATAAAAATACAACAGATTATTGAAAAATAAAGATTTCAGTTTTTTCGTAATTTATCCACATATTTAATAAAAAAACAAAAACCACTTTCAGACAAAACTTAACCACAAGTAGCAACGGTAATGGAACAATACTGGGGAAGCTCCTGCCTTTATAACAAATTCAGAAACAGAATATTAAAAAGAATTACAGTTGAAAAGCTGTAAAAATCATAACAGAGTATAAAAACCCCATCTCTGACACCATGAGCGCAGAAAGACAGGGCACAAAATCCTACCTTAGATATTGCGTGGCATAGGAAAATGCTAATATACAACCTTAGCCTTATTTTACATGGCACAGGCAATCAGTATAAAATTCTACCAGGATATTATCAAAGGATATATATATATATATATATATATATATATATATATATATATATATATATATATATATATATATATATACACAAATATAGTTAACTATACTGTTTCGAAAAATCATCGAATTTTTGATTTGCCAATAATCAAATCAATCTCGAGGGAAAAAAAGGTTTTACAAAAAGAAAGTCATTGGAAACATGAAAGTCTGTCGAAAAAATCGCGCACAGATACAGGTCTGAAGCCCAAAGAAAAAACCTGATACGAGTAAACAACTAACTAACAAAAAGCGCTCAATACAACTGTAGAGCAGACCTAGATACAGGAGTGAGCCAGACAAACCTACCTAGGTTTCATTTAAACGGATCGTCAGGGAAAGTCGGCTAAAAAGGCAAAGGGAAACGCATATTTATAGGCGATAGGCAAAATTATATTCCTTTGCCTCTTTAGCCAGCTTTCACTGACGATCCGTTTAGGTGAAACCTGGGTAGGTTTGTCTGGCAAATTAGGTTTATCTATCTATCTATCTATCTATCTATCTATCTATATATATATATATATATATATATATATATATATATATATATATATATATAAAACCATGTTAGCTTTTTTTACTTAATTTTAACAAGAAATTTAAAAAGCTATATATATGTTTGTGTGGTGTGTGTATGTATATGTTTGTATGCGTGCGAGTATGTGTGTGTTTGTGTGTGCTTAATTATTAAATCGTTAGCATGTTTTCCACTTAATATTAGTATTTCATATTGAACGACACACACACATATAGATTACTTTCGCTCGGACGGGAGGGCACCTATTTAACGAAGCCATAACGCTTAGTCAGCAAGAGAGTTTTCCATTTGTTTGGATCTCATATCTTACACTCTCTTTCTCTCTCTCTCACACACACACACACACACACACACACACACACACACACACACACACACATATATATATATATATTAAGAAATGGACAAGGTCCGACAATTTATTTATTAAAGACATATTTTTATGTTTAATATATATATATATATATATATATATATATGTATATTTCAGGGAGAGGTTATAGTTGTTCCAACGAGAGATAAAGTGTCTATTTTAAAGAGTAGAGAAAAGCGGCAAACTTTTTTGGTTATAATGTGGTTATTAGTCTTTTAGTAATACAAGTCAAAAAAAAATTGGATTACTACTACACAGAAAAGACAATGGTTAAACATCGGAAACATAAATAAAATTATTTCCTTTTAATAAAATAAATGTTCCTTGCCTGATGAAGGTCGCAAGAGCGGAAACACATGTAGCAAGAATATGGAAAATAAAGTATAATGTATATTTTAAAATTCCACATTATAACCAAAAACGTTTTCGGCTTTTCTCTTCTTTAATATATATATATATATATATATATATATATATATATATATATATATATATATCATAATACACAGGAACAAAACTAGTCATGCGTTTGGTTTTACTAATGCCACCCTAATTAAAAAAGAACATAATTCTGTCAGGAGAAGATATTTTGAAATATTAATAATAACATTATTACCAACGTCAAAAACATTATATTACATTGGCAAACATTATTAAATTTATTCTTAAAAAATATAAATAATATTCATATAAAACAGACAGTATGTAGATAAAAATGTTTTCATATTAACACACAATAAAATCAAATGACGTAACGTCTACTGGACATAGACACACGCAATTACGAAGTGATACACGACTGACAAATGAAAACCGAACAACACAAATGTGAAAACATGAGAACTTCTCATATTACACACACACACACACACACACACACACACACACACACACACACACACACACACAATTACGAATAGACGTTATCATCTGATGTCCGCACATAAAAAAATTAGAATTTTTACAAATGTACATGCATATAGAATTATGTACAGTCATAATGCACGTGATACTTGATTGACCAATAAAAATCAAACAACACAAAATTGTAAGTTCCTGGATTTCTGTTTTCTTGTTCGTTTCTCAATATCTGACGAAGAAAAAAGTGCTAGATTGATAAACGTTACCTATTTGTTATCTTATGATATATATATATATATATATATATATATATATATATATATATATATATATATATATATATATATATATATAAAGATTTGGGATGAAATATAGGTCCAATATGGAGTGGAATCCAACAGAATGATAACATAAAGAACAAATTTGAAACGTTTACCAAACAAACATGTTTCTCTTTTATGAATGCTTCATCAGATAATGAGATATGGTGAATTAGAAGAAATTAATTCTGGTATTTTTTGAATTTTGTGATTTTTATTTGTTAATAATTTTTCACGTGCAATCGACTTGTCAAACAATCGTTAGTATAATACTTACCATTACCATAATAGTAGAACCTGGAAAGCCACAAATGTATAGATAAATGTTTCCTATTTGTACTTATCATATATATATATATATATATATATATATATATATATACTAGCAGCATGGCCCGGCGTTGCCCGTGCTTGATTCAAAAATCGTACGACTCATACAACATTCGCTATCACTTGACTTACAATATTTTTGCCCTTCCTTGCCTTTAAACGAGTGCCCTTTGCCGTGCTGATGTTTCTACAATCCTTATTTCTTGCCTATCTCACACTGCGAATTTTTTCTAAGCTCTATACTAAACATTAAATCTGTTACGAAAAAAGAACTCAACAAAATGAACACAAAACGATCAGCTTTAAAAAAGGACTCGTAACTGGAAAAACCGAATGAAAAAATTATGTTAACAACAAATACCTTTTCACACCTAACCCAGTTCTGCGGAATCAGAATCAACGTTGAGTTTAAGCAAGTGAATGAGCCAATTAGAGCAAAGTGCCATGCAGATTTAAATTTTTCCCACTTGTGACGAATGCAGCTATTGATTTTTTTTGCATCCTAGTTAACATTCGTGTCAGTCAGCTGTTGGCTCTCATGCTGGGCAATAGAATCTTCCTGCCTATTCATGGCAGCCAGCTATAGGCTCTCACTCTGGCCAGTAGAAAATGGGCGCAAACTACATGAAAATTGCCGTAGAAGCATTATTTCCACTATCGATGGGAGTTGGGAAAAGCAAAGTTGGTCTTGACTTCCTCACTAACTTGGAGCATATGCATGTAAATTTTGGTGCAAATCCATCGAAAATTACGGCCGTGCATTCGTTACACACACACACACACACACACACACACACACACTCCTCCTTTTTTATATATATATATATATATATATATATATATATATATATATATATGGTGGTATTAGATTAACTTCTTATTGTCATTCTGCACACACACACACACACACACACACACATATATATATATATATATATATTCTGCTTTATATATTTAATGTATTGCTTTATTGATTATTCGTATTCTGTCTATGAGAAGATAAAAACAAATAGGAAACACTTATCAAAATGTCATTTTTACGTCAGGATTTTACTCCTGCAACTTTAATAAAAGTGAAAATTCTCAGATTGATAAACGTTTATATATATATAGTGATAGAAATTAGGAGGATTTGAGATAATTATAATTAAGTAATTCACCAAGTCTAGAATAAACCTCAACAGAATGGAGAAAGCATTGGACGGCCGTTTCGTCCTATATTCTGTGGTGGAACTAATCCGAGTTTCTCTTTTACCCATAGAACTATTCCCTCACGAGCCACGAATACGAACACCAAGCCGCTTCATCCAGAGCATTAGAGGCCGGTTCAAGCAAGGATATACACGTGATAGAAATTAGGATTTGAGATAATTATAATTAAATAATTCATCGAGTCTAGAATATATATATATATATATATATATATATATATATATGTGTGTGTGTGTGTGTGTGTGTGAATTACAAAAATGAAACCGAAATTTCCCCATTCAGATGGACATTTCGTCCCCGGGAGATTCTCCCTGGGACATCTCAATGTAAATACATTTGTTAAAGAAAACAAATGTATTTGCATTGAATAGTTCTCGTGAGAATCTTCAAAATGGCCATTTGAATCGGCGAATTTGGGTTTCATTTTTGTAATTTACTTATATGCTCAATAATAAAAATTATATTGAGCTTTCTTTTTGGGGATCAGTTTTAGTATTTTATATTAATAGGATCTACTTGGATTACTTACCCACGGATTTTTTAACTAACTACCTATATATATATATATATATATATATATATATATATATATATATATATATTGTAATAATTTTTGTTTAAAAAATATGATTCCTTCGCTACATAAGAGTTTTCATGTTTCAAAAACGAGAGCCGAAACCATCCAAATAATTATTAAAAGTAAGTTGAATTGAGGTGTTTAGTCCCGTTTCATCTTCAAGCGAAATTTTATGAATAAGCTATCTCTTGGTTTATGTGTGTTTTTAGGCATGGTTCGTTATAACATTCGTTATTGTAGGAGTGTCTAGGCGAGTTATCTTCGTTAAGTGGTCAGAGAGTTAATTCTTATCTATAGATTAATCATCTTCTGAGAAGTTTTGCTCAGGTTGCGAAGGGCATCTATTTCAAGGCTAATGTTGGCGATCATCCTCGTTTTTGAAACATGAGAACTCTTATGTAGCGAAGGAATCATATTTTTAAACAAAAAATTATTACAATATAAGCTCTACTTCTGTATGGAGCACTGTCTTCTTAAAAATAAAAACAAAAATACTAAGGAACTCCGGATTATGCACCCAACGTGTTCTTCTCTATTTTCTGCATACCTGCGCACTTATATATATATATATATATATATATATATATATATATATATATATATAAACCTAAAGAGCCATGTAAACCTACCTAGGTTTCACCTAAACGGATCGTCAGGCAAAGACACACTGGCCAAAGAGGTAAAAAATGGAACGGAATATATTGCTTAAACCAAAAACAACCATGACCACGTGACAAAAAAAATAGAAAAAGAAAAAAAGTAAAACCAGTAAACTCAACAACGGGGGTGGGTTATGGGTTACGTTTTTATTCAACAACGAAAAAAAAAACCAAACAAACAAAAAAACCTATTCTAATAACCAGCGTTTCCTATGTCTGCACCTACTAAGGATTTCCGATTTTAGATTTAATAGATTATTGGGTTCTTCATAGCTAGCAATAGCTAACATTTCTTCCGTGCATAGGGAACAAAATTTATCACCTGCTTCATACCTGAGACATTATTTTAATATTTCCCATTTCAAAATAGGGTCTTTATTATCTTCTTGTTTGACCTTCCATACATAAGAGGATAAGGTAGTACTGTGCTTGTATGTTTCGCTATTAAAACTTCTAAGGTGGTTATAGTATCGTGTTTTGAAATTATTCTGGCTAGATCCTATGTAAACCTTAGGGTCTTTATCAGTATTGTTCGGTTTATCCTTATATATTTTTACTTCGTAAACCATGCACTCCTGCTGGCATTTGCCCTGAACGGGGCAGGTTTCCTTATTGCTACAATTACACTTATTGTGGACAATTCGTTGTTTGTCTTTAATTTTTCTCTTATTATATCTATTAATTAAACTGGCCATATTGAGCTTACAGCTATAGCTTAATTTGACGTAGCTTTTATTAAAGATTTTGTGCAACGTATTAGTTTGTGGTAAATTCTCTTTAAGTAGTTTAAAAAATATATATATATATATATATATATATATATATGTTGGATCTCATTTTTTCTCTCTACAAAATGTTTTGTCTGTGCAGCAAGCCCAGCCGTTATTTCCTTTCTGAGTTCCATTTGCGTCACAGAGGAAGAAACAGACAAAAACAAAAATCGCAAATACATATCATTATGGGAAAGTGTGATATACTTAAATGGTGGCACCAAAACATTTACATGCGCTTCGGTGAAGATCCACAAAGAATCGACGACTTCATCTCATATCCAAGGATTTAATTTCTCCCTTGATAATCGCTGTATTTATGACGTTGATTACTAAATAGGCCAATTTTTGCTTCAAAGAGCCGATGGCATTGTCTGCATGGTAATATTACTAGAGGATGTGCTCGATTTTGACAATCCATTCTCTGTTTTCGATTGACTTATTATTTTCAATACAGGTGGATTCGAAATTTTTGGTTCCGATGGTGATGGAAAACTGCCAGTTGCTACGGTCTCAGACGTGAGTTTCAAACAATTTAGGCTCAAGTCCAGTGGCTTTCAGTTTATTGCAGTTGATCCTTGTATCTTCGGAGAGGCAAACCCATGGTCTTTTCCCTGAGGTGAGCTCACTTAATAAAGCTTGAAGGGGAAACATTGATACTTCCATTCTTGCTACATATCCTGACCATCGAAAACAGCGGTTAATGATCAACGATTCCATGCTTTGACGGTTGGTTCTTTCCATCTTTTCAAAACTTTACTGTTGATCACATATTATTTCCGTTTGATTTTTAAGACTAAAAGAAACTGTTACTGGTGAAAGCTATCTAATTTTTGGATGTCGGGACGAAGTAAAGTTAAGTTTTCACTGCCATTTATAAGTTGAAATGACCACAGCATTATAGAACATCATGTAGGAAATGTAAACATCGAAAATAAATTGATAATAACGGTGGAACATACAATAGATGAACTAAGTTCGAACTCTAAAGGGGGATCATTAGCAAGTCTTTGGCTTTCACATTTTCTGACTTTCTTTTCCGGTGACAGGAAAATAAAAATGCTTGAAAATTTGCATTGCACGTGACCTAAAGGATTCCCCAACATCACTTTGAAACAATGGTTCTCGTACGATCACTGAAGTTAAGCAACGTCGATATCTCGCCAGTACCTCGATGGGTGACTGACTGAAAATACTAGGTACTGTACGTTTGAACGTGCGGATAACGGCTTGAAAATGAGAAATCGGGAAGCCAAGTTCCAATTCATGTCGGGTTCGTTATATTTACTTGCGTGGGAAGGGTACGAAGCCACCTCTTTCGCCAATTAGTAATTTATGAAAAAATCGTTATTGTCTCAAAAAAAAAAAAACAAATTTGGAGACTAAAACTATTTTCTGGGTTTAAATATCCCGCAAATCTAAACCATAATAAACAAATCAATTAGTCAAAATTCAAATGATCTCACATAAGAAACATTTTCGTTTTGAGGGGGTGAGCATTATTACCCCCCAACCATTTCTGAAACGGAATATAACTATAAAAACAAAGTATTTTCCCGATATTCTTAAGTGCCGGTTCTCATTAAAAGAATTCGCATCTATAACAGGGGTTTGCAATCTAATAACCTTAAGTAACATCTAACCTGCAGCAAGATAAACTATTAAACTCAAATGGTTTCCATTCTTATCGACTGTTTTAACTGATTTTCGCTAAAGCAGTTAGATATTTTTACTTACCATATTACTTTCGAGCACAATCCGACACCTGGCGGTTGGACGGGGAAAACGCCACTCTACGTACAAAAACAAGTCGGTAGCCCGAAGCGAATGTCATCATGAACCTGCCTGTCAAGCCCTGGTTTACCGCAGCAGATTGTGTCAGCTGAAGTGTGTTTGCTATACAGCGGCATTCCACCGACTACCTCACACAATTCGCAGCCAAGATTTTCATGCTCAAAGACTTTTCTTCTCACCGTCACATGGCAGGTATGGATCGCGAACAACGAAATTCTCTTCCGCGCAAAGATGGAGACTCTACCGGCGACGATGGGCCGTGCGCCTTGCCTGAATGATATACATACGCCTATCCAAACAAATCGTCTTCTCGGTGCTCGCATCTGACAAGAGAACACGTCGATTCCTACATCGTCGATTCAAGGATCAGCTAAAAAAAAACACCTTGCTGAGGACAGAAATCGATCTAGCTAATTAGGAAACGGAAGCTGCAGAAACAAGCAATTGGAGAAGAGCAGTCCACAAAGAAATAAGATCCTTCGAAACACTTGAAGGTAAATAAAAGAGAGGAAAAAAGGGCAAAGAAAAGCCAAAGATCTCCATCCTTTGGGCCCTCCTACTCTACGGTACCGTAGCTGGGGGTGTCTCTTCAGATCCAACTCATTTCACACAGAAGGAAATACCGATGAACATCCCAATGCTCAGCAATGACTGCCACCGCCGATGACTTTCACACTATAGACTATATTGAAGGTTACGGTGAACGCAAAATACTGTGAAGGCCTACATTCTCATATCTTCGGCTAGCCTTAACGGTACAGGTAAACTCCTTTAAACTGCCTCCTGAAACCTAGATTCTTTCCTTCTGTTGCTTCATGAACAGCAGAACGTCATGCACTATGTCTGTCACTTACAATCTGCAAATACATCATATAAATGAAGAATTAACAAGGTTTTATACCTTCTCCAATTTACGTCTATCTCCGGTCGCACCAGTTTATACCGCTTACTTATTGCTTTTCCAACGGCACCCATTTTTTGGATATATATATATCTATACCATGTATATTTCAGATATGATTCTGTCATTCTCTGATAGGACATGTAACAATCTTTATGGGACTTTACAAGACGCACATACAAATTAAATTTAATCGCCTCGACATCGTGATCAAAAACTACAAAAACAGAATGTACTTTGTTATTGAGATGGCAGTCCCTGCTGACTGCAGTGTATCTTTGAAGAGCGTCTCACTAAACATAGGTAATTGTTTTGAAGAGGTTAATATTTATGCATTTTTGGAGGCCGTAACCTACCCTGAAGGCCTACATTCTCATGATATCTTCGTTTAGCCTTAACGGTATAGGTAAGCTATTTAGCCTGCCTCCCTAGATTCACCTTTCTATTGCTTCAGGAACAGTAGAACGTCATTCAACTATGTGTGCCGCTTAGAATCGACAAATGCCTTATATCAATGAAGACTTAACAACGTCTTTCCCTTTTCTCCAATTTACGTCTATCTCTGGTCGCACATAATTGTACCGCTTATTGCTTTTCCAACGGCACCCTTTTGTCTGATATATATATATATATATCGTGTATATTTCCGTCGTGTTTCTTATTGTCTTCCTCTGTTTTTTATCTGTCTATATTTATGAGATGAGGTATTATGTATATGATTTACATTATTCGGACTATTGTCCTCATCTTTGTCGCCATATTTATGACAGCGTTTCGGCCGTTTTAAACTCCGGTCTTCTTCAGGTGGTTGGAATGTCGAATTGAACCCTTTATTTCGCTCAATGCCTTTTGCCGACGATGAAGTGTGAACTTCAGTCACCGATGAACCGTTTCTCCCAGGCCTGCAGAGACTTCGAGCTGACCATTAGCCTGAAAAAGACAAACGTCCTTGGACAAGTTACCGAAAAGCCACCAGCCATCACTATTGACAATTATGTGCTCGATGCGGTCCATCAGTTCACGTACCTTGGCTCCACCATCATTTACAACCTTTTCTTAGACGCAGAGAGCATCGGGAAGGCAGTCACAAGCCGTGCGCGCCTCACGACACGTGCGTGGACCAATACCAAGATGTCGATGATGACCAAGATGGCAGTGTACAACGGCTGCGTCATCAGCACACTGCTATATGGCGGCGAGGCTTGGACCACGTACGCCAGGCAAGAACACCTTTGACATGAGAAGCATCCGCCTCATACTGGGAATAGCGTGGCAAGACAAAGTTCACAACACTGAGGTACTGTCTCGAGCATGTCTTCTCAGCATGTTTACACAACTCAGACAGCGCAGAGCCCGTTGGTTAGACCACTCGCACTGCATGCCAGATGGCCGTATCGCCAAAGACTTCATGCATGGAGAGCTGGCCTCTGGAAAGAGACCCGCCGGGAGGCCACAGCAGTGGAAGCCGCGATGTCCTGGGAGAGCCTGGCAGCCATACGATCCAAATGGGCAGGAACCTTGACCAAATACCTCAAGTCAGGGGAGGAGAAGCTGACACAAGTCGCCACGGAAAGGTGGGCCCGCAGAAAGCAAAGTGACAGCTCCAACAGACCAGAGACGGAACACACATGCGACATCTGCAACAGAGATTGTCACTATCGCATCGGCCTTTACAGTCACAGACGTCGATGCTCCAGCCAAGCAGACGACTAGGATGATACGCATGGTCACTCCTGACCGACTGTGACCTGCCCGTATATATATATATATATATATATATATATATATATATATATATATATATATATATATATTGTGCATATTTAGGCAGCAATGTTTCATTAATTCATGTTTCATTAAATAATATAGAAAATCTTGTCTATTTATTTTAAGTAAGTTCCTTTCATATTGTCTGATAAGCTTAATAACATTATCATTGAAAGACGAAAGGAAAATTTCCATATTGATACATGTTTAAATCCAATCTAAGCTTTTGGCTTACATAAGCCATTATCAAAGATGACAATTTCAATAACTCAAACAACACACGGACGAAACAACAATGATAGTCCGTCCTTGCTGCATGAAAAATTTCAAAGTAACGACAAACTAGTATATACAAGACACGGAAACGAAAATCACGTCGCAGCTTGTGACGTCACGCATAACCACGCGAGAGGGTGGTCATGTGATTAAGCATATCAGACAATATGTGACTAAGCTTATCAGACAATATGAAAGGAACTTATTTAAAATAAATAGACAAAACTTGTCTATATTATTTAATGAAACATGCATTAATATATATATATATATATATATATATATATATATATATATATATATATATATATATATATATATACACGGCATACAATATTATTATCAAGTAGAATCAACAAAATTGAGAAGCATTATAAAAGCATATACTGCTATTCAGTTATAAATTATACACAAATTATCACTGTACAATTATACACGAGCTATAAAAAATCACGTTTATCACAAAAAATTCAGTTGTCGCAGTATAAATGAGGTCGACTTATACATGAGTATATACGGTTTTATATAAATGATAGAAAATACCATTTGAGGACTTTCAGAATAGTTAATATATTAGCGTGTTCTGGAAGTAATTAGGTATAAATTATAAGCTAACCAACCAAGACAGAACCAGTGCTGAATGGTGGGCAACTACGGCGTCTAGAATGCATTTATCATTTCAACTATCCAAAAGTGTATTTTAGACTTTCACTCCATAAAGGGTTATAACTTTTAAATGAAACATATTCGCTATTGCTTACTGAGTGGATTTCTATAGGGTTATTAGTGCTACATACACATTTGAAAACATTTGTGCAGTGTATACGAAGACAGTGAAGTCTCGTACATGTCTGATGTGGTTTAAAAGATTTTCTCGTAATTGTGGCGATTGTGATATATTAGGCAGACCAAGAGGCTGAGGGCTTTTGTGCAGAACCAACACCACACTTTTTGAAGGGCCGAATACAGAGAACTGGTACACTACGTGCCACAAGGTCCCCAAACGACCCTCCGCAGGTTTTGAATTCAGAGTTGTCCTTCTCCTAGACCAATTGTCATCCAAGGCTATAGAACCTGATATTTACCCATAGCTGGAGGGAGAAGAAGAGGATTAATACCTTTCTCAAGATTATTAGCACGTAAGTGAATGTAATGGATTTGACTGAAATTCGAACTCTACTCTCTGATTCCTCAATCCAAGCCGCTATTCACTATATATATATATATATATATATATATATATATATATATATATATATATATATATATATATATGAAGAAAATATCTGGAAAAACAAAACAAAAATCCTTAAAATGCGATTATGTTGTTTTAATATGAATGAAATGTCGACGTCTGACGTTTCGGTTTAATAACCTTCTTCAGGACAATATTCATTAAAAATGCAATTAACATAATCAGCATAACACGACGAAAACGATGGACGTAAAAACAAGTCTTATCCAAAACAGATAAAGGAAAATTTCAAATGATCAGCTTTCCATTTGAGCGTGGTCACGTTGTCGTCAAATGGGCGACGCTTTCCTTTCACAACGTATTCTTAAAAATTTTATAAATTTGATTCCGATGAAAATATTTTTCATATATACAGTTCGTTAGAAAATCTTTTCTGTTCTTGTATGAATACGCGGAGATTAGTAGATTCCTGTATCTTTGGGTAGGTATATATATATACATATATATATATATATATATATATATATATATATATATATAAGCAAGTGTAAATGGATATAAATCCGACAGAATGAAGAAATTTTGAAAAAACAAACAAAAATCCTTAAATGTAGTTAAATGAAAGAAATGTCGACGTCTGACGTTTCGGTTTATTAAACCTTTTTCAAGACAATATTCATCAAAATACAATTCAGTTCAATATGACAAATACGATGGACATAAAAACACAAGTCTTATTCAGAACAGATAACTGAAAATTTTTAAAATGATCAGCCTTCCGTCTAACATGGTCACGCTGTCGTCACATGGGCGACGCTTTCATAACGTATTCCTAAAAGTTTGTGATTATTTTGAAATGAAAAGAAAAAGAAAATGAAAAGAATTCTATTAGGTTCCAAAATTCTTATGTATGCTTGTCGAGCATCAATCTCGCTAAAAAGGGGAAATATTAAAGAAACCAGGTCTAGTATTCACCGTGCGTGAGATGGATATTATACCTGCTTCATAAATCCTCCTGAGATTTTTATTATGAAAATATTTTAATACTTTCACGGAATCGAAATCGAAATTATGATCTGCTTTAGTTGTGTGTACAACTAAAGCATTGTTAAAATTACCGAGACGACACACACTTTGAACAATAATATTAAAAAATTGACAGTGTGTTGTATATTAATACTTTTTCGTTTTATTATTTCAGTTAGATTCCTCGACTAGTTTCGGCCAACATGGTCATCATCGAGAGAGAAAAAAAATTCTCCTTGTTGGTAGCAGTGAACTACAGAAATGAATGTCTTGATGTAGAAAATGAACTTTATCTGTACTTTTCATTTGTTTTTATTTTTTTATTTTTATCATGAATTTTGATCATTCCTTGTGTTGGACAAACAGTCTCTTTTAAGTTGTTATTTAAGATAAGGGCTGGATGGATTCATGCTGCTCTGAAATCCCTTGGTCAGTTTGACAGTTTTATTGGTTCCTGGAAAAAAGATGTGTCTCTGTTAAGTGTGTGTGTGTTATTTGGTTCTTCGGGAGTGAATGAGTATGACGTAGGTAAGCGTGTATATTACTATGGGTGTGTGTTATCATTTTAGCTCATTAGGGGTGAATGAGTATGGGTATATATATATATATATATATATATATATATATATATATATATATTTTAAGCATTACGCCCCAAGCAAGGCGTGAAGCTACTAGGATGCAGGGGGTTGCGGAAGATTTGGAGCGAGAGCAGATAGGAGTGATAGGAGAAAGGATGAGGGGAAGGATAGTGGGTAGATCAAGGCAACTGGAGATGTCGATTGACATTACATTTGAATAGTTGGAGATTATAGCTTTCAGGGAAACAGTAATTGGGAAGGGTGTTCCACTGGCGAGAGGTGCGAGGGATGAAGCTATTGGAGTAGAAGAGACGGCTACATTTTTAAAGTTTCTACGGTGAAAGTGTGGGAGCGGGATATATATATATATATATATATATATCTACTCATAGTCATGACTATATACGTAGTTATGGTTGTTTTTGGTTTAAGCTATATATTCTGTTCCATTTTTTACCTCTTTCGTCAGTTCTTCCTGACGATCCGTCTAGGTGAAACCTAGGTAGGTTTACCTGGCACTTTAGGTTTATATATATATATATATATATATATATATATATATATATATATATATATATATATATATATATAGTGGAAAATATACATACATATGAAAAATATATCTAAAAAATTCCCATACATGTATATTTGCAGAAAAATTTTCCAAGAGGAAGGATCAGGTAGAACTCAATGTCTAGGACAGAGTAAGGATATAATAAAAAGGCTTAAACACTAATATTCCATGGTCATAATTTATTCCATTGGAATCGTAAATACGATCCAAATCATCAGACATACAAATTCAAAATGAAAACAGAAAAAAACAACTCCGGAAATCAAAACAGAATTTAGAGAAAGTGTAAGTATGAGGATGAGTGACAGAGATAATTTTTGGAGATGTGGGTGGGGTGGATTTAAAAAGAGGAGAGAAAGATATATATATATATATATATAGATATAGGATTTAAAAAGAGGAGAGAAAGATATATATATATATATATATATATATGCTGTTAAACGTTATTTTTATTAGATACACATAAGTGAGTAGACGCTTCGATTAATTTCTAAACAGTATATTTCTTTTCGTATACCGTGATGAATATTTGAGAGATCTTATAAAAGAAAAAGATGCGCCCCTCGGCAGGATTCGATCCAGCGTCACATTTTGCAGGAGAAACCGTCGATATCCGTTGTGTTTCAGATCACATAGTACATAGTGAAAACGTTACTGAGTGTTAAAATGAACAGGAAGTAATGGAGAGCCATTGTCGCCAAAAATTTGGGCTCAAAACTGGCACTGATGAATTATCTATCAAACAAAAAAAATTGCATCGAAATCGGATGAAAACTGTGAAAATGCATATACATCATCCGATCACACACACACACATACATACAGACACCCATTTTGAGAATTATATATAATATATGTATGTGCGTGTGTGTGTATGCATGTATGTGTGTGTGTGTGTGTGTGTGTGTGTGTTGGCAGTGTTTGTGTGCTTCGATATTTGGAAGGAATGCGTTGCTATTATAAATAGGATCAAAATTTGACTGTCTAAATTAATTGTTCTTATTTTGATTAAATCGTCATTTAGCGAGATTAGTCGTAATGAGAGAAAAGAAGCAAAAAGCAAGAATTAAATATTTAAGAAATACAATTATAAAAATGAATTTTAAATGCCTATTAAGCAGAAAATTAGAGACGAAGGGAGAGGGAGACATACGAAGTAGAGGGAGGGTGCAGAAATAGAAAGTGCATAGATAGGAAAAGAAGAGGGGGGTTAAAGCGGGATAGAGTGTGAGTTGAAGACGAGGAAAGAGGGAAATGATACAGTGAGAGAGAGAGAGAGAGAAATGGAGACGGGCAGAGGGATAGAGAAACAAAGAGCAAGGGAGGAGGAGAGAGTTAAAGAGAGAGGAGTTAGAGAGATATGATTGGGAGGGTAAGTAAAAAGGCAGATTTCACAGCCATTTATAAGAGGGAGATAGAGGGTAAGTAAAAAGGCAGCGAGTGAGAGGAGATAGAAGAAGGAAAGAAAAAAGGAACGATAGAAAGACAAAGAGAGAAAGCGAGAAAGAGAGATGGAGAAAGAGAGAGAGAGATGAAAGGTTAGAGAGAATGTGAGACGAAGGGGGATAGAAGGAGGGAAAAAGAAGTGAGAGAAAGCTTGAGTTAGGAACAGATAGAGAGAGGAACAGAGAAGGAGAGAGAAAAAGAGAGAAAAGGAAGATGCTGAAGAGTCAAAAGGAATCTGGCAGAAGGGACGCTGGCGAGAACAAAACAATGGATTCTATTTACTCGACTCCGAAAACAATGTAATGAACAAAATATTTGGCAACACAAAGAAAAGCTGAATTTTGAAACGAAATCCACCACTTTTCGTGATTAGTAATATGAAAAGTTTAAATAAAACTCCTATCTTAAATTTGTTGAGGAGGACTTTAAATAAATATTACATCTATAAATATTCAGTCAGTTTTCTGCCATGCGTGATACACGCTTAGGTGATCATGACTGAAGTGGCAGATTATTTTCGCGCAGTAGGTTGCCATTTCTTTCTGCGGTAGACCACTTGGCATCCAAGGCTATAGAACCCGGTTTGTCCTGCTACTTACCCATAGCTGGGGGGATAAGAAGAGGATTCACGTCTTTCCTAAGTGTACATTCCCATAAGTGAATGTAATGAATTTGGCTGGAATTCGAACTCGGCTCCGCGATTCCTCAATCCGAGCCGCTATCTTTAAATATTACATAATGTAAATGTATATTCTATCATTATCACCGAACTGATCCCAAATTCCCACCAATTATGATGAATGGTTGAACTCCAAATTAGATGCTGTTGGGGCTCACGTTCATCCCAGGCCTCACGTAGAACTCATATCTACGATTTATGGCTAAAGGTGACCGAAAAAATGGTTACTGTCTTATAATGTTCCAGAAATTACCTAACTTCATCTGCCATGCACTACTGTTGCAAGAGTCTGATAAAACCAAAATGATCAGAAAAATTGATTGCAGGGAAATTAGGTTAAAACTTTAAGACCATGTTTAAACGAAGCTTTGATTGGTAAACACGTAACAAGTGTATTTTGTTCAAACATTGGCAAAGTCAGCATCTCCTATATTTAGTAAAAAAACATGGCTAAGGCTAAAACTTTGGCAGTGTTTGAACGTGGCAGAAGTTATTTCTCAACGTGCCATCGCTGGTGAGATTGGAAACTGATTCTGAAACGGATTCTGTCTATATTTCTGAGATGAGGTATTATGTACATTATTTACATTATTAGAACTATTGTCCTCATCTTTGTTGTTATATTTATCCGATCCTTCAGTATCTGTCTATATTTCTGAGATGAGGTATTATGTACATTGTTTAAATTATTCGTGCTATATTGTCCTCATCTTTGTTGCCATATTTATCCGATCATTCAGTTATATCTTCAGTATGTCTATATTTCATTGAGATTAGGTATTGTCCTTATCTTTGTACATTTATCCGATCATTATATCTGAACTGTTGTCCTCATCTTTGTTCATCTTTGTTGCTATATTTATCCGATCCTTCAGTATCTGTCTATATTTCTGAGATGAGGTATTATGTACATTGTTTAAATTATTCGGACTATTGTCCTCATCTTTGGTGCTATATTTATCCGATCTTTCAGTATCTGTCTATATTTCTGTGATGAGGTAGTATGTACATTATTTACATTATTAGAACTATTGTCCTCATCTTTGTTGTTATATTTATCCGATCCTTCAGTATCTGTCTATATTTCTGAGATGAGGTATTATGTACATTGTTTAAATTATTCGGACTATTGTCCTCATCTTTGGTGCTATATTTATCCGATCCTTCAGTATCTGTCTATATTTCTGAGATGAGGTATTATGTACATTATTTACATTATCCGGACTATTGTCCTCATCTTTGTTGCTATATTTATTCGATCCTTCAGTATCTGTCTATATTTCTGAGATGAGGTATTATGTACATTATTTACATTATTCGGACTATTGTCCTCATCTTTGTTGCTATATTTATCCGATCCTTCAGTATCTGTCTATATTTCTGAGATGAGGTATTATGTACATTGTTTACATTATTCGGACTATTGTCCTCATCTTTGTTTCTATATTTATTCGATCCTTCCGTATCTGTCTATATTTCTGAGATGAGGTATTATGTACATTATTTACATTATTCGGACTATTGTCCTCATCCTTGTTGCCATATTTATCACAACGTTTCGGCCTTCTTCAGGTGGTTGGAATGTCGAACTGAACCGTTTATTTCGCTCACCGGGGTAGACTGTTCTAGTTCCACGTGCCATGTTTGATGGATGTCAGTTATCAGTTACTTTAAGCAGGACAGCGCTGAAATCCATAATGTCCGTGGGACAAAGGACATTTTCATGGCGAATAGTGTGATACTTTTGGACCATCCAGCATGTTCACTAGCCCTGAAAATGTTTGGGGTGGAAGTGAAGTCTTTGGAAGTGGACGTCAGTTCCAAACAGTTCATGATCTTCGTGAAGCCATCTTCATCTCTTGGAATAACACTGAAGCCAGACTTCTACAGACGGATATATCGACCAAATCAAAGCGGATTTCTGGAGTTATAAACAATGACGGTCGAACAACTCACTACTGAGACGTCTTCTTGTGCATTTCATACTCAGTTTAGGACTTATTTTAGGTGTGGCTTTTAATTTTTTTTTACCAGTTATTGTTTAGCCTAATTTCCCAGTATTCAAATTTTCCCTATTAGATGCTAAAATTTTTATTTTCATTTTTCTTATTTTCTATTTTCGAAGCTCTAATTAAAAAAACGTCTAACAACGTAAAATATATTCGTCTTTATTTTCATTGGCCTTAAGATTTTGGCCAGAAGTGGCAGTTAAATGCTAGTATATTTTTATAAAATTTTCTGAAACATTTTCTGGTTTGTACATATGCTAATCATTTTCATGTTTGTTTAAGCACTGCCCAAGAGATCACCTTTCCTACCCACTCCTCTCTATTTTTACACTCTTTTAAAGCTAATTTATAACATGAGTTAACTTCTAATCTCTTCTCCTTGGTCTCTACTTCTTTCTGCAGTTATTAAGTTGCTCTGTGCTATTTCTAATGGCATTAAAGAATTGGTCAATATAAAACATATATTAGTTAAGCTTTAACAGGGATTCAGTTTTTCTTTTCAGGTATTCTCTGCGCAGCCCCGTTATTAATCATCTTTATTTAACTCGTCTCCTGAGATCTCTTTGAAGTAAGCTTCCCCTTTTTTTTTTGGTTTCTCGTTTTGTAATTTTCAGGTTTAACTTTGGACGCCCTTCTAAGAAACTAATTTGATCGGACGTTTGCATCCAATCTTTCCTTTGACCAAACTCAAGCCGCTCAATAAAGAAAAAAAAACGGCTTGTAACTTTTAGTATCTTAAAAAGCAAGAAACTCTCTTTTTATCATCACTGATTAGACGCTAAATTTTCTCCAGACACACACACGCACAATTACACGCACACACACACACACACACACACACACACACACACACACACACATAAATATATATGTATATATATATATATATATATAGTATTTATTCAAAATTTATAACATAAACATGTTATAACATCACTACAGAGATAGCCCTTTTGTTTCTACACTTTTAATGTCTTCTCAAGTGATGGTGTTGATCGTAGAATACAGAGTTCAAAGCCAACCAAACTCCCCTCAATAGGGGAAACATTGTTACTTAAGCTATAATAACCAATCAAAATACAAGTATATGATAATTTAAAAAACTTCTCAGGCTAAGTTGTCCAGAAAACACCACTGCTACTACGACAGCAGCCCGTGTGCTGCTCCTAAGACCCTAATGGGTTACGGGACTCAAATTCGTGATCGTGACTTCTGCAATGCATTATGTTTAAAAACGTCATTTTCTTCTCAGGTTGTGAAGGTCCTTTGTTAGAACTTGACCTTCCCCAGAATCACGGGAAGAATTGCGCCATTACCTTACCGCGCCGGTCTAATTCTTGTTTGTAATAACTGATTTTAGCCGATCATGTCTCTTTTCGTTTCCTGATCGCCCAAGAGTAGTTTGCGCTTTAGTGAATGTAACAAACTCATTTTCCATTCGGCCACCCTCAAATCATATGCAAGCTTACCGCACCTGGAATTCTAAAATGGTCACCCATCTAGGTGCTGACGATGTTCGACGTTGCTGAACTTTGCTTATCAGACGTGTACCGATGTTTCTACGTGATATGAGAACAATCTCTCACAAGAGTAATAAAAAAAAAAAAAAAGAATTCTTGCCTTATCTGGGCAGAAGATGCTCAATCTTCACTTTCAAATCATGATAGAGTTCAAAATCGTTTTCCCGTCTTGCGCGGAAGATTTATTCTCCCCTCTGCAGTCATTTTCCAACAGACCCAAGATTTGCAAGCGTATCGCTACTCTGTCACTGATAGAAAAATCCGGATGAGATTCAAACCATTATTGATAGGACACACCATACTACTTCCACAAAGTCTAATCACCCGCATTTTCCCCGTATTCCAAATATAAGCAGGAAGTTTCACATATCGTCTGGTTCACACTCCCCCGGGTCTTTTGAACAGGAGTAGAGGTTTATCCCATATTTCCTTTTTAACATTCGGTCTCCGATTCCTTCTAAAGCCTACTTCAAATCTATACTTCTAAAGTCTCTCCCTAAACTCTGAAGTTTTATTAACTATTTATTTACTTCCTTTTATCTTAATAAGACTATATAGGTTCTCTTACCGTCCGGTTTACACTTCTTCCCGTTCTTTTGAACAGGAGTAGAGGTTTATCCATTGTTCTGTGTTTAAGATTGAGTCTCCTGTTTCTTCTGTTCATTCTGTTTCACCCCCAGTAGCCATCCCCAACTTGCGTATTAGTGACATTATCATCTTGCTTAGGATGAATTGATTAAAAAAAAAGGAAAAAAATATAAAAAAGCCTAATTTAGCTAAACGGACTACGATCTTAACCTGTTCAAGTCAATTGTTAATCTTTGTCTATCTATCTTATCTTCATAATCTTAATTTCCTACTACTTCCTCTTACGGTCATATCACACACTAATCCTTTTAACAGTAACTCTCTACATTGAGATGCCATGGACGAGCAAAATGTCCTTTGCGTCATCGACACTTTTGACCTTTATGGGGATTCCATTCTTTAGATCAAATAGTTCAGACCTTTACTGCTAGGACCTGACATGCCAATTTCGCAGACTTCGATCACTATCAGACTTCCAACTGGGGGTTCCAATTGTATAGCTTTTTTTCCCCGCTCAAGAAATGCAACTTTGGAAAACAGGTTCTTGTGTGGATATTTCCCCAAACACTACAAAATGAACCTCGTGGAATCAAGGGTCAGTCATTTTCTATCTTCACCTCCTATCACCCACACCTTCACTCCTATTATACCTCATCCATCATAACCATTTTAACAGACGCCCTCTACATTGAGTTACTCTCGTTTACTTTAGTACTTTTGAACTTTAGTATAAATAAAGCCAGGATCACTCCTTGATGATTGAAGCGTCTCACTGAGCTAATCCTCTTGGATTCTCTATGCCTTGGACGCGCAAAATGCGCTTGTGTCTTCCGACTGCTATGGAGAAAGATAAAACACCCCAAGATCTTGCAGGTGGGCTCCAATTAGGAATACCTTCAGCCTGTGCCCACAATATCCAATTGTGACTAACAAGTCACTTTGGCTGTCTCGCCATACAAACTTGATAAAAAAAACCCTTTCGACGCCAGAACATGATGCCCCCCACCACCTGCCACTCCCGCTCAAGAACAGTGTGCGTCAAACTCTAAGGGACACGCGAAACTCGTTATGGTTAGGCAACTGTCAAGCAAATCTCTGTCTACGCTAATGGTTATTTTATTTTACACTATTTACATTATTCGGATGGTTCTTCCTCATCTTCTTTGTCATATTCACGACCCTCTTCGGCGTTGTACGCTTCTGCCTTCTTCAGGTGATTGAAATTTGGAAAAAAAAAAAACCTTTATTTCGTCCACCGGTGTAGATTGTTCTATTAGGTTGGTGCAAAAATAATGACGTAATAATGTCGTTTTTTGACCTTAAAAAATACGTCAAAAAACGACATTATTACGTCATTATTTTGCACCAACCTAATAGTTCCATGCTTCTTCCGGGTGTCTCATTGTTAATTATCTCCCTTTAATTCAGCTCTTCAAGTTTTTTGTTCAGCTCTGTTGTAGCCAGGTATTGAACTCAAAACACTTTGGGTCAAGTTACTACATAAAATATAGTTATTTACTGTAGCCGATCTTAAAACATTTCCGAATAATTAAGATGCTATGCGTAGTGTAGCGTCATGGCATTTATCATCATCCGTATTAGTATTAGCATTATTGTTAGTAGTATTTGTATTCATTGACTTATCACTCTAGTCGTGGTTGCCGGCCGTCACTGGTGATCAACTGACAGGAAGTCATTTCAATAATCTAGGTTCTACACAGTATTCAAGCTGATTTTAGAAGTAGTGATGAGGAAGACAATCTTCTGGACTACTTGTACCTTAAAGTACCCAGGTATTCTGTTGGTGTAGATTCGATTTGCAGGTCTTTATAATTTGACAAACCTTGAAATTCATATATTTTAGAAACATATTAAACCTGTGGGTAAGTTACTTTTATTATTATTATTGTTTTTACTTCCTTTGATTTCTGGCGTGTACACATTTCTTTCCTGGTCCTGCCCAGAGACCTAATGTTAGAAATGGCATCATGACACTTTCCACTGACAATATATATATATATATATATATATATATATATATATATATATATATATATTACATAGACAAAGCCCTTCGTAAAGTGTGAACAATTTTTTGTATCTCTTTGAAGCACGGGCTTCCAGGAATCCCTTCAATTAGTCTACTGGAATCTTTTCCAACCAATCCTAGTGCTCCAACTACAACAGGGATTGTTGATGTTCCCATGTGCCACATTTTTGAGATTTCTATGTCAAGGTCCTTGTATTTTGACAGCTTTTTGAATATCTTTAAAGATATATTGCAGTCTGCAAGGACTGCCACATCAATAAGGAGACACTTTTTTTGTTTGTGGTCTTTAATAACAATATCTGGGCGGTTGGCTTTAATTGTTCTGTCAGTGTGTATTGTGTAGTCCCATAGAATTGTAACAGGTCCTATCTCCGTAACCGGGTCTGTGTGGTGTTCATACTAGTTTCTTTCAGTTTCCTTCCCGTAGAAGTTGCAAATTTTCCAGTGCCGATATTGGCCCACTCTGTCATGCCGGGTTTTATACTTAGTGGGTGCCAATATCGTGCAACCTAAGACAAAATGATCAATTATTTCTGGATTATTATTATTACTACTACTACTACTACTACTACATGTTTTTCGGGTATTTTGTTTCTCTTCTCCCCCTTGCCTTCTTTCACTTCTTTTATATTACTACTACTACTACTACTATCTTTATTAATATTTATATTAAACCATGAGAGGAGGAGGCACGGTGGAGTAATGGATAGCGGCTCGGACTGAAGAATGGGAGAGTCGAGTTCGAACTCCAGTCGTATCCGTTACGTGCTAATACCCTTGGGAAAGATATGAATCCTCTTTTTCAGGGCAGACCGGGCTCTATAACGTTGGACGGCAACTGGCAACCTACTGCGGGAAAAAGATCTGCCTCGTCAGTCACGTCTTCTAAGCATGTATCACGCATGGCACATGACTGAACAGTTTAAAATATGCAGACGGCCTTTTTTTTCTGGGTTGTATTTTTCTGATTGACAAAATGACAGCAATGTCTATAACTATTATCATTATTATTATTATTGATGTTTTTCTTGTTGTTGTTGTTGTTGATGATGATGGTAGTAGTGGTGGTGGTGTTGATGATGAGGCTACTGTTGCTAATGATGGTGATGTTATTTTTGCACATTCCATGATGGATATGGAGTGAGATATGAAAGGAAATCTTTGTTACAATCAAAAAGGGTGGGGTAGCGGATAAAAAGCACCTCCTAATAACTGTAAATTAAATTCAACCAATTGCTTCTTTAGCTTCACTGAGAGGTCGTTGAAGAAAATTTAATTACTTGATTAACGATAAATTGATTAGTTGTTTTTGTCGCTAAATAATAATAATAATAATAATAATAATAATAATGGGTTCTGGAAAATACGCAACTTTTACGCGAAGGAATTTGCAAGATGCGGTAACATGTTCGTAGCAGTTTCGGATCACTGTTCTTTGTTCCTCCTTGGTGGATCTGAAACTGCAGAGAACTTTCTACCTCGTGTTGATAACTCACCGGATGGCCATTACCATCAACTGAGCTTGCTGAATCTTCATGTCAGTGAAGGAAGGTGACAGGTCCTCGCCGTGAACTGGTGAGACTTAGGAATGTAATTTGTTTCATGAAAATAACTATAGAGATTAAGAAAACGGTTGATGTAAGGAAAATAATTTGTCATTCACAATTCATGAGAAAATCGAAATTACGCATAATAGACACACGTATATTTTATAAAGAATTTTATAAAGAACGTATATTTTTACAAAAATAAAATTTATACACCAGATTATTATTCCTTTAATCTTCTTAAAATGCAGGAAAATACTAAATGCACATTCCTACGTCAAGCAGTTGCAACGTGTTCACAAAAGATTGGTCGAAAATCGCCCTGAGCTTGTCAATACGAGGAATTTTCTTCTCCAAATACAGCTATGATAACACAGAATTGTGTCAGTTCTTCGCCATTCGCCATATTCACCTGACATCATACAAACGATTATCTTTGTAATAATAATAATAATAATAATAATAATAATAATAATAATAAAGAACAATTAAAGCTAACCGCCCAGACATGCCTCCTTATTGATATGGCAGCCCCCACAGACTGTAATGTATCTTTGAAGTTCTGCAAAAAGCTATCAAAATACAAGGAAATTGAAAGCGAAATCTGAAAAATGTGGCACATGGGAACATCAACAATCCCTGTTGTAGTTGGAGCCCTCAGATTGGTTGGAAAAGATTTCAGTAGTCTCATTAAAGGGATTCCTCGAAGCCCATGCTTTAAAGAAATACAAAATTTGTTCTCACGAGTACAGCCCACACTTTACAATGGGCTTTATCTATGTAAAATATGCGTGTGGGTGTTTTTATTGGTCAGTATAAAATGTCATAATGTTATTTCTAACCTTAGGTCTCTGGGTGGGACTCGGAAAGAAATGTATACACACCAGAAATCAAAGGAAATAAAATAGTATTAGTAGTAGTGGTAGTAATAATAATAATAATAATAATAATAATAATTATTATTATTATTATTATTATTATTACAAGTATAATAGCCGTCAAAACCGATTAGGTAGAGTCATAAGTAATGGGGGAACCACATTTAATGTCGAATGTAACCGATCCTTAAATATATCATAAAGGACGATGAAAAGTGGGTTACATACAGCAATGTTCGACGCAAAAAGCTGTGGATTGACAAGGATGAATATCCACAAACGACCTCATAAGCTGAGCTCTATCGGAGAACAGTAATGTTGTACATTTGGTGGGATGAGCTGGTATTATTAATTCCTTTTCTTTTAATCACGATGAAACTACTAAACAGACATTTATACCGGGTGTCACAGCAAAATTCTCCAAATCGTCTTACTGCATAATTGTCCATTCCACAAAATGTTTAATATCTAAAAAAAAAACAAAAAAAAAACACGAAACTAATTGAGTTTCTTTTTTCAGATATGACGTTTGACCATCTTGAAACCATTTGTCGTAAGAATCACTGAAAAACCCCTTCTAGTTATTCAGCTAGAAAGAGAAAAGGTTAAAATCGTTTTGTGTCAGACCTACTGTTTTCTCAACTGAGCAATGGTGAGAGGAAAAATTTCATTCAGGCCTTTAGTAATGGTACCAAAATTCATACTCTGGCTTTCATCTTCAAAGTCCATTGAAGAACCATCAAGAAGACAGTGAACAAGTTTAAGAAAGAGAGCATAGTAGAGAGGAAAACTGGATCGGGAGCTCACAACAGGAAGAGGGGTCATAATGTCAACTTAGAGCCAAAAGGATCGATTAGAAAAGATCCAATTCAATTCATGAGATGTTTGGCATGTGAAAGAGGGGTTTTAGCTATGAGAGTTCAAAGAGCAGTGAACAAAATTTGAAAAATGAAATCATACGTGAAAGCTGTGAGGTACCTTGTTACAACGAGACAGAAAGTTAGAAGGTTAGAGAGGGCGAAGACCATTTTGCATAATTTGGAAACTGATTCTTGAATATATATATATATATATATATATATATATATATATATATATATATATATATATATATATTGGGAACTGAATCAAGAAGAAGCCTATAAGTACTTAGAAATTAGCGAGGGAGATGAAATACAGAATAACCAATTGAAAGTGAAGGTAAGAAAGGAATACTACAGGTTTGCGCATATGGTAGTGAATATCGAGCTGGATTTAAAAAAAAAATAACAGAATACCAGCAATAAACACCTTGGCTGTCCCTGTGGTGCAATACAGTTTCAACAACCTTAACTTGACCATAACTGACATTAAGCGAATGTATACCAAAACGAGAAAACTTCTCGCCTGCCACTGTATGCATCATACCAAAGCTGATGTTGAGCGTCTGTATGTGTACAGATCCGAAGGAGGCAGAGGAATTAGATCTGTCTTACAAAACTACAACAATTAGCTTTCAAAGATACCTGGAAACTACAGAAGACTGGATGATGATATGTGTCAAAGAACATGACAGTAGTAAACGACTTTATTCAGTAATAAAGAAAGCCAACAAGTTCAAAATGGCGTTTCAAACGGGTGAAGAAATACAAGTAATGCACAATACACCGACTGAAGCTGCAAAATACTTAAAAATGAAAGCAAAAGCAAATTCAACCAACCAGATACAGAAACGATGGCAAGATAAACCGCTTCACGTTCAATACTCTATCCGTACCAAAAAAGCTGATATAGACGAACCTCGTACCCATCTGTGGTTACGTGGTGCAGGGTTAAAAGGGTTACTGCACAGGACCAATCCTTGCTAACTAGAAATTACCAAATGCATATACTGAAAAACTGTGTTAGCTCAAAATACAGATTCTGTAATAAATATCCAGGAACAATTGACCATCTTGCATCAGGTTGCACGATATTGGCACGCAATGAATATAAAACCCGGCATGACAAAGTGGGCCAATATAAGCGCTGGAAAATATGCAACTTCAACGGAAAGGAAACTGAGAAATTGGTATGTACGCCACCCAGACCTGGTTATGGAGATAAGACCTGTAACAATTTTATGGGACTTCACAATACACACAGAAAGAACAATCCAATCTAATCGCCCAGATATCGTGATTAGAGACAGCAATGAAAAATAGTGTCTCCTTATTGATATGGCAGTCCCTGTAGACTGCAATGTATCTTCGAAGATCTTCAAAATCTATCATGATACAAGGACATTGAAATCGAAATCTCAAAAAGTGTGGCACATGAGAATATCAACTATTCCAGTTGTAGTTGGAGCCCTCGGATTGATTGGAAAACATTCCAGTAGACTCGTTGAAGGGATTCCTGGCCGCCCATGCCTTAAAGAAATAAAAAACAATATTGTTCTCACGAGTAAAGCCAACACCTTACAAAGCGCTTTACCTATGTAAAATATGTGTGATTCTTTTTTAAATTGCTCATTGGAAACTCTCATGATGCCATTTCTGACCTTAGGTTTCGGGGTGAGATCCTTTTGTAGAGTAGTTTTCACAGTGGAGGCTTGTATTTCACTAAGTCTGTCCTAAAAGAGTCCGACGTACAAAACGTTAAGAAACTTGCAATAAGAGTTAATGACGCAGCAATCTAGTTGTGATGGTTGATACTTCAATGTCCGACATCGACTGACTCGCTCAACTCCACTGAGCTCAACTGGCGACCACTACTACTACTACTTATTATCTGTGGGAGAGTCTATTAATAATAGAATAGGTACGTTCAGGTATAACAGATCCGGAAAGAAACGAGAACACACAGAATCCAAAGGAAATAAAATAATAATAATAATAATAAAATGCTTACTAAATAACAATTACCATGCACACATACTGAAAAATTGTGTTAAATATTCAATAACAATTGACCATCTAGTATCAGGCTGCACTCTGTTAGCACCGACTGAATATAAAACTCGGCATGACGGAGTTGGGCCAATATCTGCACCGGAAAATATGCAACTTTTACGAGAAGAAGAAAACAGCAAGAAACTGGTATGAACATCACCCAGTCACGGTTAAAGACATAGGATCTGTAACAATTTTATGAGATTTTACAATATACACAGAGACAGAGCAATCCAAGCTAATCGCCAAGACATCGTGATCAAAGACGACAAAAACAGGATATGCTTTCTTATTGATATGTTACTCCTGTAGATTGTAATTTATCTTCGAAATCTTTAAAATCTATCAAAATACAAGTATCTTGAAGTGGAAATCTCAAAAGAATGTGGCACATGAGGACATCAATAATCCTAGTTGTAGTTGGAAAAGGTTCCGATAGACTTGGTGAAGGGATTCCTGGTAACCCATGTCTTAAAGATGTACAAAAAATAGTATTCACAAGTACATCACACATATGACGAAGACTTTTTTCTATGTAAAATGTGTGGGATGTTAGTTGGTTTGTCTTTTAAAAAGATGATGAGTGTAAAATGTCATGAAGCCATTTCTGACCTTAGGTCACTAGATAAGACCCGGAAGGAAATGTGTATAGGACAGAAATCAAAGGAAAAACAATAACAACATTAATAATGATAATCAGTTCTGCTCCGTAAATATATTTATTAATATTATCTATTTACATTCTTTCAACTTTGTCATTCACTTTTTTGTCGCACTTGTACGAGCAAAACCTTGACTTAATGTTTAATTTTGTTTTCGTTCCACGTTTTGAAATAATAACGACATGGGAAAACAGAAACAAAAAGAAAATATAAAAAAGAAACCATCGATAATTTATTCATTTCGTTTTATATATATATATATATATATATATATATATATATGTGTGTGTGTGTGTGTGTGTGTGTGTGTTTGTGTGTGTGTGTGTGTGTGTGTGTGTGTGTGTGTGTGTGCGCAGCATAAATACCTCTCAGGTGTACATCCCAGAAGTACTCAAACATAATTGTAAGTCATTCGCTACAGCGCGCGTCAGAAATACTTCCACATTTTAAATTTTCACCTGTGTAATCCTAGTCAATTTAAGAATATGGCAATGATATCTTCATTTAGCTAATGTCTTACCATTAGCTAGAATTGTTTATGCCACATCCTTTGGCTAATGTCTTACCATTATGTATTTCTGGTATGTGGGAGGTATTTCTGTCGAGCACTATATATATATATATATATATATATATATATATATATATATATATATATATATATATATGTATGTATATATATATGAAAAAATGACAATAGGAAAAACTAGTAATTGCTGACACGTTTTCGTCCAATGTGGACTTTATCAAAGCAAAAATACGAAATGAATTTAATTGAACAAGGTAACTAATAAAACAAAAAACAGAATGTTCCTAGCAACTGAATGTAGAGAAACGCTATTTTCATATTGTTAACTGAAAATAACGTCAGTAATTTTGTTAAGAAAGTTGAAATGGGGAAAAATTACCGCTCTTACAAACAAATGTACACAACAGATTCATAAAATCAAAAGAAAATGGTTGAATACATCAACACAGATATATGGACAATATTCTTCACACGTGACAAATACTGACGTTATTTTCAGTTAACAATATGAAAATAGCGTTTCTCTACATTCTAGTTGCTAGGAACATTCAGTTTTTTGTTTTTATTAGTTACCTTGTTCAATTAAATTTATTTCGTATTTTGCTTTGATAAAGTCCATGTTGGACGAAATGCGTCAGCAATTACTAGTTTTCTATTGTCATTTTTATTCATAAATATTGTTTTTCTACTGGTTCAATCGGAGAAATTTTTTATATATATATATATATATATATATATATATATATATATATATATATATATGTAAATAGTATGACAAATTGTAAAAGGTTTATATGACGCGTTTCATCCGTTAGGATATCATCGGACTGGGCTTTGTGGATGTTGCCTGGTCTGAGCATGGACATGAAACGAGAGATGCTGGTAGTTTCAAAACTTTTGAAAGAATATTTTTGA
>CAHIKZ030000198.1:135000-185000 GCA_903632075.3 Acanthosepion pharaonis
CATTCTATAAGTATTTCATATTTACACACACACACACACACACACACACATATATATATATATATATGTGTGTGTACGTGTGTATGCATATATATATATATATATATATATATATATATGTACGTATGTATGCACACATAATATCTAAAATTCCTACTCTTGTATATAAATTATCTAAAACACTAAATAAAATGGATCAACTATATTTATCTAATAAATGTACCGTTCGATATCCTTGACATATTAGATTCAAATAAATCTAATAATGCCATCCTAGGCTTGCTAAATAAAACCATAGAAATGATAATAAAAATCTTATATAACCGTCTTAACCTCCTAATATTAGACCAAATATTTTACGTAAGCACCTACTGTCTTACCACAAACAAATACCATTTTCAATCACTCTGATAACATTCACACACAGACTGACGGTGTAGTCATGGGCTCCCCTCTCGATCAATCGTTGTCTTTCCAAATGAATAATGTAGTAACCAAGGTTTTTTAATAATTTCAACAAACCCTCAATATATGCTGGATATATTGACCACATTTTTATATTAAGTGAAAACAAAAATTAATATATATATATATATATATATATATATATATATATATGTTTCATCACTTTAAACATTATTTCTTGAAGCTTAGTTGGTTAGAGTGTACCAAGGTTAACGGTAGCTCCATCTGTACTGACGGAGGTTCAAATTCTACTGGAGAGTTCAATCTTTTAATAATATTTCTCGAACATTCTGACCAGTAGACAAAAATAAATAAATATACAGTTTATTAAATAAAGTGAACACCTACTCAAATTCGAATATCCACTAAAAATTATGTCGTATTAGTAAAATATCATTGACTTCAATGTTCACTTTTATATTTATATTTACATACTCTCTATCTCTGATATTGAGCCCTTTATCTCATAAATATAGCATACCTTAAAACTATACATATATATATATATATATATATATATATATATATATATATATATATATATATATAGTGTTTTGTGTGTTAGGGCAGCAGATCACTATTTAAACATATTATGTTTGATTATGAGCCGTTCTAAACTTCGTATACTTGGTTTAATTAGTCAGAACACCTTACATTGCATCTAGGAATATGGTTATGTTGTTAATATTTCGGTCTCTCACGTGGTACGAAGTAAGAGCACCGCATCATGAATTTACGACCTGCGATCGTCGCATGGCAATCTTCTGTGTTAACATAACAGAATATCTTCTTCGATGGTGAATATCTTTGGTCAAATGTCCATATAATCACTTTGAAGATGATTCATGTGGACTGAAAGCTGAGATCAAGGAACAGCTTTATAAATGTATCCAAATGTTGGATAATTTTGTCTTTATTTTCTCCTGAAATTAAAGCAAACATACGAAATTTAGAACGGACTGTTCAAACAGACTAGACATTGATTTTCGGTTATATTTAACAATATATATATATATATATATATATATATATATATATATATATATATATATATATTCAATCTTTGTTGAATATATATTTATGTTATACGTATTCGTGAATATTTTTAAAAAATCTGGAAATAAGACTATTTTTCTATTACGCATATATATATATATATATGTGTGTGTGTGTTTGTGTGTGTGTGTGTGTGTGTTTGTGTGTGTTGTATAATTTAGACGTATTATGTCTAGTTATTTCAGTGTTAATCCTTTCAAGTCTACGAATTAATTTCTTGGTGGCTGTAAAAATTAAGAAAAATTCCATGACATTCTTTCAAATAATAATCAATTTTCCGCAAGTACTTTCAATCTCATCTGAGACCATCTTCCAGGATTGCATATCTATGGATGTGTTATGCGTTAACACCATAAATTCAAAATATTTTTCACGGCTGTGCAAGGGAGGTAACTTTTGTTATAATTTAAAAAAGATATTTTAATTATAGCATTTCTTTTTAATATAACAATGTGTAGTTATTTTTCAAAATCAGTCCTATATATATCTATATATATATATATATATAGATGCTGTTCATTTAAAACTGACTCACCTTATCCTTTTGAATTGCAGTTCAACCAACTGCTTTTTGTGATTTTGTGATTTACTTCAAGGCCTTAAAATCATGGTTATAGATATATATTTACTCAAAATTATAGCATAAACATGTTATAAAATTTCACAAAAAAGCCCTTTTGTTTCAATACCTCTGGTGTCATATCAAATATGGCAAGGAAGGTACTGTGGCTATATTAAGTCATTTTTATTTTTCTCGAGTGTTTTCGATATTTTCTAATATCATCTTCAGGGTTTTGATGGATAAGACAAATAATTGTGTTTGTCAGAAATAATTTTTCCTTTTGTATTTGTTGGTTACCAATTCCATTCTGTATAGTCCAAATCCTGATTTTAATAATTATATATATATATATATATATATTTATATTTATATATTACAATTGTAACCGGATAAAAGAGAAATTTTCTCATTTTCAAATTTTAAAATTTTAATTAATGTATATAAAGGTTATAGTCCAAACTTGTTTTAAACTCTTATTTGGCCCCAACAACTTTTTAAAAGCTATATACAATATATATATAGAATATTCATACCATACATAATTAATGTGTCAGTTTTTATTTTTCTAAATAACGTTTATTTTAAGAATTTATATATATATATATATATTTATTGGTGATATATATATATATATATATAATATTCTTCTAAATTGTAAATTATAATAACGTTTTTTTAAAATTTGGAGCAATGGATGATGAATCATTCATTGTTTCCTTTCCCCTGATAACGTGTTTTGTGGTATAACCAACATATATTTCCTTCTTATCAGAGATGCAATCTTCCAAGGGAATTTAAATTAGTTTTTGAATTATTTTTTTTCTTATAATTAAGGTTGGAGCTATTCAATTATATTTGATCGATTGAGCACTTTTTTGGTTTTAGTATAGTATATAATATATTATATTGTTTTGTTGGGGCCTTTGAGGACTCTCCTCTCATTTTTAATTTAGGATTTTTCCATCTTCCATCAATTTTGAACAGACTAATTACGATAAAAAATATTGATTTGTTTATAATAATGAAGGCTTTTGCAAAAACCAATTTGATTTATATCCAAATTTCTGAATACCAAGCTGGTATTTGCTCATCAACAATGTCTCAGGAAAATCATAATTAATGAGAGAATATGCCAAGCGGAATTTTTTAGTTCAGTGTATGTCATTTTTTTGTGGATGAGTCAACTTTTTCACGCATTTATTTAATTTTGAATAATTGCTATTTTGTCAGTGTTACAAATTTGCTCTTGGAATTAAAACTGCTCTCTGTTTTCCAAGTAGTTCTTTTTATATCGGGAGGTAAATGAATGTTTAATAAAATTATATATATATAAAGGAATTATATAATTATTATAAATATTACACATATATATGTGAATTTAAGGACATAGTTTTTATATATATGTTTGTAGATTTTATTTATCATTATTTTTTTCAACTAAGATGAGGTTATTTAATGCTGAAATCTAAATAAGATGAACACTTTTTGAAAATATTAACTGAATTATTTTGAATGTGCCATAAAAAGTTGTTAAAATTTACTATAAGAATTGTTTTTATGGAATTTCCGAGTGTTTTGTTTTTTGTTTGGGTGAATTAATTTTTGTCCTGAAGTTGGTTTCCTATCAGGTTTTTGTGTTTTAGATTGAAAGGAATTAATTCTGGGAACAAAAATTTAATGGTGTTTTTTGAAATCTTGGTGTAATAACCTTGCTGTTAGATGAAGTTTATTGTAAAACGGAGTAGGGATTTGGGATATATATATATAGATAAATATATATTTATATATTTTTATACGACCGTTAAATGTAATCTAGTTGAAATAATCACCAATTATTTTGGGAAGTTTTAAATTGTCTTGGAGTGAATTGACTATAATTAATTTTATTTTTTTTTAATTTTACATGATTTGCATTAATTTTTTTTGTATGATGAAATTTGTTTGGTCTTGAAAAATATGAGAACCATATATGATTATATCAGATATATATATTTATATCATATATCAATATATTATGAAATGGATGAAGTCCGACAATTATTTTAAGACATTTTTTATGTTTATACAAATTTTAATAGATACAAATATTTACGAAAATGCCTCTGAAAAAAAAACTATAGATTGATAAAGCAACATTTAAATCGGCCTGAAATCTCCGGAATAAATGAAATGGACAATGGAGAAAATATGCACCTCCGACAGGAATCGAACGTGTATCCTAACAGACCCGTCATATAGCATTGGAAAATGCAAAAAATGTAATTAATAACAGAAAAATCGACTTTGCTTGAATTAATTTGCTCAGGTGTTGGAATTTATTAAATGATGGCTTAATCATTGTCCCATTATAATAGCAATGGTCCCTTGCCCTTCTAGTTTAAAAAAAATCAAAAAATGATCAAAAAAAAATAAAAAAAATATCTAGGCCTTTAAGATTGATATAGCTTCCAAACTTAATATAGTCAACTCCGGTTGCTTCTCTTTAAAATATTATCTATATATATATATATATATATATATTTATATATATATATATATATACAGATTATAAGTTCTTCATAAGTATTATATATATATATATATATATATATAATATGATATTTTTTTTGTTTTATAATGAGTTTAAGATGAATTCCAATAACAAACAATTAAAATAAAAACGGAAAAAAAAAAAAAAAAAAAAATATATACATGTATTGTCAAATGACCGGATGTATTGTAGCGTCTTGTCGAACGTAATTTCAATGAAGAAATGAATTGAATAAACATATATATTTTTTCTTTTCTAAATAATTTTGTAGTTTTTAAACTTAATAGTGATTAAATTTGGATTTTAAAATTGCCAGTTTTTAATTTTAATATTGAATTTTATCATATAATTTTATAATTATTAGTAAGTATAAATTATTTTAATATTACACGTATTTAAAGATCTGAATAGCTATTATAGCAGGATTTCGTTGTCAAGCTTTTGAATCTTTCTATACTTCGTTTTGATTGGTTATTCTAACTTTGTAACAATGTTTCCTAGTGTAGGATCGTTAATTAATCTGAAACTTTTAAAACCATTTATTTTATTTTCAACATCATCCCTTGATAAGACACAGAGTGTGTTGAAACAAAATGGCTATTTTTTAGTGATTTTATAACATACTTATGTTATAATTTTTTTATAAAAATAATTATATATATATATATATATATATATATATATAATTTATCTTTGCATTATAATCATATATATATATATATATATATATATATATATATATATATAATTTAAAAGAAACAGACCACTTTTAAGGTTCCATTATAATGATTTATTTCACCAGCGACCTTTTAAGGGACGCTGATTATCAGATAACACTTCCAAAAATGAAATGAAAGATGAAATGAAAATTCACACTTTTGACGGGGAGTATCAAGTTTATGTAATTTAACAGAGACGGTAGCGAGGGGTGGTGGGAGAGACATGGCTCGGTTTAGAGAGGGCTTATTTTAATATTTCTTTCAATCATACTTAGTATTGGGGGAGGAGGCACCAGACCTTGACTTATTTAAACAGTGAACTTAACGGAAAGGGAATAAAGAGAAAGAAGAGAAAAGAAAGGTTTTACGTAGGAAGAAGTGAAAGTTTCTTTGGTATATTTTTTAGCAATTTATGTAAAAAAATAGATTTTAAGGTTTGATAGTAATTTAAATGTTAAAAAAACACGAAGAAATTAACTTGATGTTTGCGAGCAATTTAAATATTTAACTCTTTTACAAATAACTTAGGGATTTAATATAACTTAAATGCTGTACTTATTAACACATTTATAAAGAACACATTAAAAGAATTTTTTAGAATATAACAGTTTACTGATAGTAATCTTTTAATATTGTAAATGGCTGTTAAGGTAACATCTTTATCGGTTTGAATACTAATTCATGAATGAATGTATATTTATATATATATATATATATATATATATATATATATATATATATATATATATATATATATAAAAAAAAAACAAAAAATCCTAATATGCAATTATGCTGTTTTAATGTTAATATAATGTCAACGACGGACATTTCGGTTTAGTAGATCATCTTCAGGACCTATTCAGAAAACATAATTTATATATATATATATATATATATATATATATATATATATATATACATACATATATATATATATATATATATATATATATGTATATACATATATATACATATCTAATGGGTATATATATATATATATATATATATATATATATATATATATATATATAAAATGTGAAGTCATACAAAGAATAAATTAGTAAAAGATTAATGTAATTAATAGTAAATTCACTTCTTAACAAATTTTCAATAGTATTAATCCACTAACCACTCATTGAATGATGCAATATTTGTTTTTAGATATTCCGTATGTTCCATAAATTTGCTAGTATTTTTGATAGGTCATCCTATCATCATCGGGCATACGTAGTATTTTTCTTTTTAAGTAAAATTCAGGTAACATCGGAGACAAAACTAAATGTAATACAAGTCGAAATATGTTTTTTGGAGTGTGTTATTGTTAAAAGTTACAAAATTGTGGTGCGTGCAGTCTAAGCATTAAGATTGAATTTTGAAAATTTAAGTGAGAGCGTTTTTGAATTTACTCATATCGCAATTCCAAGAATTTTATCGTTGTAAGTATTTTATCAGTCAAAATGGCATGGACTTAATGATCCAATACCTAGAGGAACATCCGAGTCGTATTACCGAATTTTTTGCACCGTGAATCAGTCCTTTTAAATTTATGATTGGTGCAGTATAATTAATATTAAAATGAAACAGTCATACAAATAATTAATTAGTAAGGTTAATGAAATAAATAGCGAATTCATTTCGCTAACAAATTTTTAAAAGTATTTACCCACTAACCACTCGTTGAATGATGCGATCTTTGTTTTTAGATGTTCTGTGTGTTCCTTAAATATGCTAGTACTTTCGATAGATCATCATATGACAGACAAAATGTTTCACTGTATCATAGCCCAAGAGTGTGGCTAGACAATCGATTATTTCAAGCCGGGATCGAAACCCGACCGATTTGGCATCAGTCAGAGATTCTACCCCAAAACTATCGTTACACGGAAGAGAGAGAGAGAGAGAGAGAGAGAGAGAGAGAGAGAGAGAGATTTTAACATTTTTACTATACGACAGATGTCTGTGGCTAGGAGAGCTCGATTCTAGTTGAAGATTATATATATATATATATATATATATATATATATATATGAAGAAATATAGTCTTAAGGTGTGCTATATTTCTGGGATAAAATCAATGTTCATTTTTGTATATATATATATATATGAGTGCAGAGACATAGATGTATGCGCGCGTGTGTGTGTCTGATATATACAGGGTGACCCCAAAAAACGGGAATTTTTGAAGTGCGTATTGCCAGACCTGAGCAAGTGGCAACACAGCGAGACAGTGACCTTGAGCAAGGAAACATTTCGCCATTTAGAACTCAAGTTGAAATTCACAGTATACCAGCTGAAATGTTGCAGCAGTCAATGAGGAATCTCAACAGCAGATTTCAAGAATGCATTCGTACAGGAGGACGCCATCTACAGGACGTAATTTTAAAAAAAAATGAAAATTTCATCATTGTTTCTTAAATGGCATGTTTTATGGTTTCAATTACTATGAATAAAATATTTTTTTTCCATCACTCTTGGTTTTATTGGATTGTTAAAAAATTACCATCTTTTTTTGGGTCAACCTGTATATATATATATATATATATATATATATATATAAATAAATATATATAATATAGAAAGAGAGAGAGAGAGAGAGAGAGAGAGAGAGAGTTGGGCAGATGGCACTTGGGAGTCAAAATCTTTTGGGTCAACCATATATATATATATATATATATATATATATATATATATATATATATATATATATATATATATATAGAGAGAGAGAGAGAGAGAGAGAGAGAGAGAGAGAGTGGGGCAGATGGCACTTGGGAGTCAAAATTATGTACTACACCTAACAAAAGGTGAGATCGAAGCAAATAAAAGATAGAAAAGCGAAAGCAGTAATCTTATTGAATATCTAGAAATCTAATGGGTTCCTATTCTAGAGATGACACTGACAATATTGATGAAACCCATTGAACCGACGGTTTTTGTTCATTTTCTCTCCACCCGCTGCTTTGCGTCCATTTTCCTACCCCCAACTTACACTGCAGTCACATTTTTAATACTGGCTATAGCGTAAATAATTCCTAAGCGTTTTTTCCCGTCCGAGCCACAGTTTAAAGAGAGAACGATGGCCGGAGGTACAGATGGCCAAACTAACGTTGTTAGGAGGAGAATTAAAGATCATGTTGCGATTCTATGAAATAAAAAAAAAATATATATATATATATATTTAATACTTTTAAAGAAGGGAATGAATTTGGTGTGATTGTGTTTAACCATAAGTGTCATTGATAAGAGTATTTATGGAGCGGAAACATTTCTTGCGCATGCGCTTTCAATCACTGACATCTCAAACAGAGTTGTATATGTTTAAGCATACATCGAGTTCCGTAAAGTTGCCTCGACTAATCTCTTTTGCCTTTCTCTCCTTCTCTCTCTTTCTCTCTCTCTCTCATTTGATCGATCGATCTATCGATCGATTGATCGACGTCTGTTATTTTCTTTTCTTTAATCTTTTCATCGAACTGTGTAATCTAGAAATAAGGGATACCTCAGAAATTTTAATAATCGGGAAAAATCACTTTCTCTTTTATTTGTCAACAATTGATAGGTAAATAATTTGCTCGCAAATGTCTTCCTACTTCTCTCTCCTTCCCATTTCAAACTTCCTTTCTATCTCCTCTCTCTCTCTCTCTCTCTCTCTCTATATATATATATATATATATATATATATATATATGTAAGCAAATATATGGATATAGATCCGACAGTATGAAGAAAAATTTCAGTTGTCTGTTTTGATTAGTCTTACTCGTATGTCCATCGTCATTTCACGTTGAATTAAATATAGTCTAATGTTAATTATGTTTTATGAATATGTCCTGAAGATGGTCTACTAGACCGAAACGTCCGACGTTGACATTATATTAACATTAAAACAGCATAATTGCATATTAGGATTTTTGTTTGTTTTCCGCATATTTTTTCTTCATACAGTCGGATCTATATCCATATATTTGCTTAATATATATATATATATATATATATATATATATATATATATATATATATATATATATTTATGTTAAATATATCATATATTCTAATAATTTATTAACTTTTGGTCCACAAAAAAGCTTAATGTATTTATTATAACAGAGCAATAAATTTTAGGATTAAAAGTCTTGTGGGTCGTCTATTTGAACAAGTAATTTGGATTTTAAATATATATATATATATATTTATATATATATATATATATATAAATTATATATATATGTACAAGAGTTGACATTGTCAGATTTCCTACAATTTCTTTCTTTCTTCCTTCTTTTCAATTGTCTGTCTTTGGTTCTATTTTTAACGAACCTTTTCGTCAACGTTCTCATTTCTTTTACTTTCTTTTTTCGGTTATTTATATATATATATCTTATTTCGTTCTTTTTTATTATATTTTATGTTATTTTTACTAACGTTTTATAATTCATTCATTCATTATCTATCTGTGTTTCTTTCTTTCTTTCTTTCTTTATTTCTTTATTTCTTTCTTATCCATGTCTTTCTTGGTTTTTTTTTTCTTTTCTTTTCTTTCTTTCTTTCTTCTGTCAACGTTCTCCATTTCTTTTTCTTTTCCATGTCTTTTTTTCTTATTCTTTCTTTATTTTTCTTTCTTTCTTTTTCCATCTTTGTTTTCCATGTTTTCTTTTTTTTTTCCATGAATTTTTTCAAAAATTTCTTTCTTTTTTTTCTTTCTTTTCCATGTCTTTTTTCATTCTTTCTTTCTTTCTTTTGATTTTTCCCCTTTCTTTCTTTCTTTCTTTCTTTCTTTCTTTCTTATCCATGTCTTTTTTCTTTCTTTCTTTTCTTTCTTTCTTTCTTTCTTTCTTTCTTTCTTTTCCATGTCTTTTTTTCCATGTCTTTCTTTCTTTTTTATGGCTTTTCTTTCTTTCTTTCTTTCTTTCTTTCTTTCTTTCTTTCTTTCTTTCTTTCTTTAAAAAATTTCTTTTTCCATGTCTTTCTTTCTTTTCTTTCCATTTCTTTCTTTCTTTTCCATTTCTTTCTTTCTTTCTTTCTTTTCCTTTCTTTCTTTCCATGTCTTTGTTTTCCATGTCTTTCTTTCTTTCTTTTTGTCTTTCTTTCTTTTCTTTCTTTCTTTCTTTCTTTCTTTCTTTCTTTCCATGTTCCATGTCTTTGTTTTCCATGTTTTTCTTTCTTTCTTTCCATGTCTTTCTTTCTTTCTTTCTTTTCTCTTTCTTTCTTTCTTTCTTTTTTTCCCATGTCTTTGTTTTCCATTCTTTCTTTCTTTCTTTACCATTCTTTCTTTCTTTCTTTCTTATCTTTCTTTTTTTTTCCATGTCTTTCCATGTCTTTGTTTTCATTTCTTTTTCTTTTCATTTCTTTCTTTCTTTCTTTCTTTCTTTCTTTTTCTTTCTTTTCTTTCTTTTCCATGTTTTCCATGTCTTTTTTCTTTCTTTTTTCTTTCTTTCTTTCTTTCTTTCTTTCTTTCTTTCTTTTTTCTTTTTTCCTTTCTTTCTTTCTTTCTTTTCCATGTCTTTGTTTTCCATGTCTTTCTTTCTTTCTTTTCCATGTCTTTCTTTCTTTCTTTCTTTCTTTCTTTCTTTCTTTCTTTCTTTCTTTTCCATGTCTTTGTTTTCCATGTCTTTCTTTCTTTCTTTTCCATGTCTTTCTTTCTTTCTTTCTTTCTTTCTTTCTTTCTTTCTTTCTTTCTTTTCTTGTTTTCCATGTCTTTCTTTCTTTCTTTCTTTCTTTCTTTTTTCGGGTTTTCTTTTCCATGTCTTTGTTTTCCATGTCTTTCTTTCTTTCTTTTCCATGTCTTTCTTTCTTTCTTTCTTTCTTTCTTTCTTTCTTTCTTTCTTTTCCATGTCTTTCTTTCTTTCTTTCTTTCTTTCTTTCTTTCTTTCTTTCTTTCTTTCTTTTCCATGTCTTTGTTTTCCATGTCTTTCTTTCTTTCTTTCTTTTCCATGTCTTTCTTTCTTTCTTTCTTTCTTTCTTTCTTTCTTTCTTTCTTTCTTTCTTTCTTTTCCATGTCTTTGTTTTCCATGTCTTTCTTTCTTTCTTTTTCTTTCTTTCTTTCTTTTTCTTTCTTTCTTTCTTTCTTTCTTTCTTTCCTTTTCCTCTTCTTTCTTTCTTTCTTTCTTTTCTTTCTTTCTTTTTCCATGTCTTTTTTTTTCCTTTTCTTCTTTTTTCTTTTCCATGTCTTTTCTTTCTTTCTTTCTTTTCTTTCTTTCTTTCTTTCTTTCTTTCTTTTTCTTTCTTTTCCATGTCTTTCTTTCTTTCTTTCTTTCTTTTTTTTTTCTTTTTCCATGTCTTTCTTTCATTTCTTTCTTTCTTTTTCTTTCTTTCTTTCTTTCTTTTTTTCTTTCCATGTCTTTGTTTTTCCATGTCTTTTGTTTTCCATGTCTTCTTTTCTTTCTTTTCCATTTCTTTCTTTCTTTCTTCTTTCTTTCTTTCTTTTCTTTCTTTCTTTCTTTCTTTCTTTCTTTCTCTTTATAATATTCTCTTCGTTATCTTTATTCTTCGTGTTTTTAAACTTCATTCATTTGTCAGTTCTAAATTCCCTGTAACTTCGTTTGTATTTTTTCTTTGTTTTTTCAACACACACACACAGATGCAAACAAACACGCACAAACATTAGACGTACGCGCATGCGCGTGTGTGTGTAGAGAAAGTGGTGAGATAAGATTTTGCAGGCTGCTTTCTCTTTTTTTCCCCTATTCGTTGTGGACGCATTACTTCCAACAATGAGTAATGAAATTAAGAAGCCAAAGGGAGATAACTATCACTTCCGTTTGGCAATTACTCCCTAAACCTTCATCCTTATTAATAACAAAGATATCGTGTGATTATTTGGGTCTGTTGGGTCTTTTCCTTGCAAGTATCACCAAATTAATTTGCTGAGCTACAGACAATGAAGTATTAAGTATTGAGCCTGTGACAAAAGTGTGTAATAAAATGGAGACGCCATATTAAACTTAGCGTGTTTTTCCCGGGCAAAATGAGGACGTTTCTCTGTCTCGTTTGTAATCTTTGTCTTTGAAGTCAAGTGCTGAAAGCATTTCGATCTTTCAATCGTTTGGCTTTATTTGATGCTCGAATAAAAAAAATGCTACGTTGATTCTGGAGACGACCTTTGAAAGGCTATTTATTCATGCATAACTGTTTACATTTATATCAGTTTACGTATGTTTGCTTGTGTGTATGTGTGTGCGAGAATATGGCAAAATTCGGTGTACAGCCAATTTTGTTGTCAGTTGAAAATTATAAAAAAATGCTTCCCATAAAGTATTTTTTAAAGGAAATAGGTTTCGTAGGCCCATTAACTGTCATCATTCTTTCCAGTATTGATGGAGGTTTCCTTGCTAAACTTTTGTTCGAAGTAATATGGAATCACAGTGTTGTGCTATTGGTGAGGAAAAAAATGTATATTTATTATTAGTATAAATTTTACCTCTATGATTATACATACGAGCACAGTTTTATTGTCACCAGTACACAATATACGATAGCTTATATATATATATATATATATATATATATATATATATATATTTACCATTTACTTAAAAAATTAAATGTTTAAATTGATAACATTCATCATTTTTTAGACATCTAAATTTCTATCAAGCATTGAAATCTCGCTTTTACATAATTTTGTTAAAACAAAATTACAGCCTCTTTCGATTCACTTCCCTCTCCCCCTCTCTCTTTGCCGTAACACTCATTTAGATATATCTGTATTACTGTCGTCTGTCTCCTCTCTCCTTTCCATTTTTCCTTTTCTTTTCTCCCCACTGCCCTCCCATTCCTATATATCATTTCCGTTAAGTTAACCATCTAAATAGGTCACGGTTCGGTCCTCCTCCTACCCCAATATACAGCATGCTTAAAGAGATATGAAATTAACCCTCCCTATACTCTACCTTGTCTCGTTAACTACAACTATCACCCTCCTGTTAAATTACAAAATTACACTACCCATCAATTTCTAATCCCATTTTTCTTTCATTTCGTTGTTGGAAGTGTTACCTGATGACCGGAGTCCTTTAAAAGGATTTTGGTGAAATAAAATTATTGTAATGGTACCTTAAAAAGTGGTCTATTTTCATTAAATATTAGTTCTGGATTCACATTGAGCGCTCAGGATTTCATCCTCCTTGGAATTCCCCATCGGTTTACCCATTTCTTCGTAACTTATATATATATATATATATATATATATATATATATATATATATATATATATATATATATATATAGGTAAGTAATCCAAGTAGATCCTATTAATATAAAATATTAAAACTGATCCCCAAAAAGAAAGCTCAATATAATTTTTATTATTGAGCATATATATAAATTAAAAAATGAAACCCAAATTTTTTGATTCAAATGGCCATTTTGAAGATTCTCACGAGAACTATTCAATGCAAATACATTTTGTTTCTTTAACAAATGTATTTACATTGAGATGTCCCAGGAGAATCTCCTTGGGGACGAAATGTCCATCTGAATGGGGGAAATTTCGGTTTCATTTTGTAATTCACACACACACAGACACACACAGACACACACACACACACACACACACACACACACACACACACACACACACACACACACACACACACACATATATATATATATATATATATATATATATATATATATATATATATATATATTCTATTGAGGTTAATTAATTATGATTATCTCAAATGCTCCAAATAATTTCTATCACTTGTATATCCTTGCTTGAACCGGCTTCTAATGCTCTGGATGGAGCGGCTTGGGGATATCAGTCGTGGCTTCAGGGGGCTCAGTCCTATGGGTAAGGGAAACTTGATGAGTTCCACCACGGAATATGTGATCGAGCGGCGCTATATCGAGTCTAATTCGAGGCCCGTTGGTACTGTTGGTATGACGTTTGCGTGCTAACGTAACTATTCGGGTTTCAATTCTCAGTTGTGAATGCGCACTGCTGATGAGTCCCAAATATAGACTGAATCGGCCGTCCAGTGCTTTTCTGTTGAGTTTTTTTTTTGAGACACGATGAATTACTATATATATATATATATATATATATATATATATATATATATATATATATTTATATATATTGAGAGGTACACCGGAGAAAAAGCCCTCAATACGTTAATGTTTGTAAATAAATTGCCGGTGAAAAGTTGCCGGCCAAAATTAAATTTTTCATGCTTTTTTACGCAATCGTCCAACGGTTGACAACTGTTATTCGTGAAAATAAGCATTTTCTACACCTTCACCAAGTTCAAGATATTAGAAGGGTAATTGATGTGTATAATACCACGTGCACACAAACGAAACTTACCGAGAGGGAAGTGTCGTAAAATTTTCATAGAAAGAATAAATACCAGAACATGCCTACAAGCATGCTGAGAAATTAATATACAGGGTGTTTCAAAAAGAATACGCCAAAATCATTACACTGTTTTTTCATGTCTATAGGATTGTAGTGGACTGAATCAGTGGTTATTTGATAGAGTAGATATCAAAGTTTGATTAGGTGTCTGTTTCACCACTGTCATTAGTATAACTTCCGGTGCAGCTACAAACAGGTCAAACCTATCTCGAAATGCTTCAAAAATGGCTATTCACTTCACTGTAAGCAGATTCGAATGACTTCATTTTTCAGCAAGATGGAGTACTACCCCATTGGCATCTCGAGGTTAGAGCTTATCTGAATGAAAACGTGCCTCAGCGATTGATTGGGAGGAGAGGTGCTAAAGACCTTACTCTCTGTGCCTGGCCTGCCAGATTCCTGGACCTCACTGTGTGTGACCATTTTCTTGTGGGGATATGTTAAAGACCAAGTTTATGTTCCAGCACTTCCAGCAAGTATCGATGACTTGAAAGATCGAATAAAAGTTGCAATCAACACGGTGGACCATGACATGCTGAGGCGCGTTTGGGAGGAATTCTCATATCGGCTTGATGTTGTCCGCGCTGCCGGTGGTGGCCATATTGAGCACTTATAAAACATGAAATGAAACTTGAATGTATATATAAGACATGTGTTCATTTGTAATTTTTTTTCGTTTTTAACATATCACGTGATGATTTTGGCGTATTCTTTTTGAAACACCCTGTATATCATGGGAAACAGTACGACCCTCAGCAGATGAGTACACGGTTATATGCAAAATAGTGCTCAAAACTACCAAAGTCCCCACAATGGGGCATATAATTTAAATAATGTTATATACCGTAACTAATGGCTATGTCTCAATCCTCATTACATTATTGTAAATGGAGACAATATGCTCCCTAAGTGGGGGCAATATGCTGTGAGCTGGTAGCGTGGTAAGCTATTGGCATATCGAACACTCTGCCTTTGGGCACAGAGAAAACCGGACGCAACTCTGCCGAAAAGTGAGGTAGACGGATACCCGGTCCCGCGTCTGCGGGGTCTACAGTAATTTTTGCCCGATCGCACGGGCTCGAATTTCTCCACATTAAATTTGGCATTGTGACGCATCCTACATCATGGGGAGGCAGGTACATATCCTAATATGGTGTCTAAGTAGTCCACCACAAGCAGTGGTTTACCTACTTCAACATCGCTGGCGAGTATTGTATTTTGTTGATTTTATAAAGATTACCATTTCATTTCCAACCCCCGTTTTGATTATTCCTCATTCAGGGACCCTTTCTAGGTTCCAACAAATAAAATAAGCAACTTCTAAGGGAGTCTGCTAAAAAGGCACAGCGGAGAAAAAGAGTTCAATACCATATTAACTAGCAGAGCCTTAATATTTCTAAATTCCCGGTGACTAATAGTTACAGGCGTTTTCACGCAATCATTATGGGAATTTAATGAAACTTTTAGTCGTGATAGACCAATATTCACCGGGGATTTATTTACAAATATATATATATATGTGTGTAAGCAAATATGTGGATATAGATCCTACAGTATGAAGAAAAATATGGAAGAAAAAAATCCGAATATGCAAATATGCTGTTTTAACGCTGATCTTAAAAATTTCAGTTATTCTGTTTTGATTAGTCTTATGTCTATCGTCTTTTCATGTTGACTTGAATATCGTCTAATTTTAATTATGTATAAATAACGATGTCCTGAAGAAGGTCTACTAGACCGAACCGTCTGACGTCGACATTGAAACAACATTAAAACAGCATACTTGCATTTTTGTTTTTCCATATTTTTCTTCATATATATATATATATATATATATATATATATAGAGAGAGAGAGAGAGAGAGAGAAAGATAGATAGATAGATAGATAGATACCTATTAATGTATGTGTGCGTGTATGTATGTGTAAAACATCAGTGCTTTCTTGTCAATTAATATATGTCTTTTTTATCACTTCACATGGCGATAATGCGTGAATTAGAATGAAATTAGAATGCCTTGTTGGCCGGCCTTCGTTCACCGTCGGCGGACGCCCGTAATGCGCCTTGGAAGGTAAGTGCGTAAGTCCGTCGAATCGTTAAGTGCCTAAGTTCGTCGAAGGCCTTCATTCGCGGTAGAAACCAAAAACAAAATGCTAAAAGGAAAAAAAAAATGGGGTAAAATTCGACTCCTGTTGAAAAGACCGAGATGTGGTGTAAACTGGGCGAGAGGCGGACATATCTACATCTTTATTAAAAACAGAATAGAAAATCATGTTTTTTTTTATCCTTCCTGTTTTAAAATTGACCAGTGAATAATTAAATGGGGTTTTCTTTGCGCATCTGGCAGGATTCCCCATAGCAACGAAGACATTCTGACGATGATTTTAAGAAACATCGAAACGTAAACATATGTGAACATTGTCTTAATTTACATTCGTGAATGGCGACTAAAATACTAAGTGTTTACTTTTTCCTTATTCTTGTATTTAAGAATTAGTGTCTTCATTTTTAATGTAAAACATTTTTCGAGCGGGTATGCAGAATGGGATGTGGAATGATATGAAGACATTAGCACACAAATTGTTAGTTTGAAATGTTGGTTCTTTTTTTCGATTTGGCCAAATCGGTGACAGATGAGAGAAGACAGAATCAATTATCAGATCGTTTGTTTTGTTTGCGTTTTTTCTCTCTCTCTTTTTTTTTATTTTGGCTTATTTATTTTTGTGAGTGTTTTCCTTCACAGTAATTAATTTAAACGACATAATCGAATAATAATTTTGATCAAGCAGGTGTAAATATGGCGGAACAAATCAAATCTTAATTAGAATTTGTTCGTATGGTTGCCCATTGAATTACTGTTTCTTTTGGTACGATTGATTGCGTCATTATGGTATCATAAATGCGTAACTATAGTGTGCGAAGAAAATGCATATATATATATATATATATATATATATATATATATATATATATATATATATATATATATTATGTTTATACATTCTTTTTATAGATACAAATATCTAAGTAAATGCTCTGTTTATAATAAACTGTATTAATAATATTTATCGGCCTGAATGTCCGAGAAATTTTCATAGAAAATATTCGTCCTCCGACAGAAATCAAACCTGTATCCTATACGGAACTGTCATATAGCCTGAGGTGTCTTAAGCGATTGAGCCACAGAGGATCGTTCGGTTGGCAAAGGTGGATTTTACTGTTTTTAAACTACAATCTTCCATAAATCTCTCACGTGCATTCATATCTGCTCAGTGCGTATCCAAATGTAAACAAATAACGTCGCACATTATGAAATGAACAAAGTCCGAAAATTATTTTAAGACATATTTATGTTTATATATTCTGTTGCTTCCTCACTCAGTAACCCTTCAAGCTTATGCCCAACCGTTATCTATTGTACATATCCTCATTATATGCTCCACTTTGTACGTGCTAACAAATCTACATTCTATATTCCTCTACCTTGTATCGATCTTGGACATTGTATTGAATAAACAATATATAGCTTATTTCTGACACATATTTCTAACGAAGTTTATTCTTTAAAGATTGAAAAAAAAACACTTGACCCTTCAAGCATTAAACAAATAAAATTGCTTAAACAAGTACTTAAATCTTTTTTTTTTTTTTTATATAATATTTATTTGTGCTGGAAGACTGTTTAACAACATCAGTAGAAAATTAATTCAGGTATTTAGTTTTGACATATAAAAAAATGGATTTAAGTACATCGAAGAACGAGGCTTTTGGCAAACATTTTTGTGTGGTTTACATTCGATGTATGTATAAGCGCAGTTTGTTTATTTTAGCCTTTTTTTGTTGTTGTTACTGTGTTTGTTGTTTGACTTAACTTACCCAAATAATTCTTCGAGGTGACTGGGCCTGCCTGGCTGGCTCAGCCGAATCTGTGTTTATACTTAGGTTGTACTTGAACGGACTGACACAGGTTCACCGGCGATACCGGCCGTCATATCTAATGCCCGATTTAGTTTTATATTCTCTGAGACAAGGTAATCTGGTTGAATCTGATTTATATCCCAGAACTTTGGTCGATTCAATGCCAATTGAAATCTCCAAGTCAACATTTTCCTCAAGAATAAACAGTTATAAAAATTGGTAAATGCCAAAGAAATCCATAGGTCTGAGAATGTATCCAACCAGAAAATCTCTCTTTCTTTCTTCTTTTTTTTTTTTTAAGTCGTGTTTTTCAGAAACAGCATGTTTTGTCGATTCGACTACGCTACTAGGCCATAAACATATACAGACATGACAAACGCAAATGGACGTATTTGTTTTACTGGGAGTTCAAATTAAATACATACTGGCAGTTATTCGGTTTGTTGTAAAGGTGGAATAAAACGTAGTCGTACTGCAACAGCATTGTCAAACGTTTGAAAAAGAACGCCATGTTGATGTCTGCATTTTGTTCATCAAGTTGTTTTTAATGATTACATGAGGTTTTCTTCAAATGTAATTCCGTGTCTTTGTTGTCACGTGTTCGGTATTGAAATGAACGATAACACAATCGCAAGAATACAGGAACGTCAAAAAATAAATAAATAAATAAAAAGAATAAAATGGATGTCTGTGAGATTTGGTGCGCATGCGCCTACATTAGACGCCCCAACACCTATACGGACCACAAGCAACACGCCAATAACAACGCAAAGGAGACAACCGAAAACTTTCGAAAAACAAATAGATATAGAAATTCGTTCGGTAAAATAGCAGACCCGTCAGCATACGAGAGTACAATTAATGATGAAGAATAGAGGGACTCTGAGAATCGCTCACGTTAATCTGGACTATAAACGAACCGTGATTATACGATGAGACAACAAAAGAAAAAAAAGTATCCACATTGCAAAGCGACAGATGAGAGTTCAAGTCAATATCATTCTAATAGTACGGTGTCTATTTCCGAAAGGTTAATTATGACAGAGTAGCCAGATAAAAACCTTAAACCGCTCAATATTCGGTCGATAAGAGTAGAAAATGTTCTAGTCAGCCCCATACTTACAGTTTGATACCTACTTCCGAAAGGTTACTTATGACAGAGTAACCAGAAGAAAACCTCAAACCACTAAACAATTCAATCGAATGTGTTCAAGTCAACCCCATACTGACAGCCTGGAGTCTACCTCTGAAGGTTAATTATGGCAGAGTCGACAAATGAAAACCTTAAACCATTCAACGTTTTGTAAGCGTATTCATATCAACCTCATACTGACAGTACGGTGTCTATTTCCGAAAGGTTAATTATGACAGAGTAACCAGATAAAAAGCTTAAACCGCTCAACATACGGTAGTTGAAAGTAGAAAGTACTCAAGTCATCCCCAGAACGACAGTAGGATGTTTGCTTCAGATAGATTATGAGAGAGTAGTCAGAAGAAAACGTTGTGCCATTCAGTTTTCGGTAGAATTTTTTCAAGTCAACCATATGGTGCCTATATCCGAAAGGTTGATTATGACAGATTAGCCAGATGAATAGTTTGATCCACTTAACATTCAATAAAAAAAATAAGCAATGTCAAATGAGTCATCAACAGTTTGAAGTCTCGAGATAGCGAAGCAAGGAATTTCGTTTTCTGCAGTTAGCTATACACTGTTGTTCTTTTCTGTTTATGATACGGAGAGGAAGATAACCTCTGATGGTTCAAATGTTTCTGGATAGCAGAGAGAATATAAATTTAGAAAAAAAAAAATAATTAGCATAATTGCATGAGAGAATTTCCTTGTATTCACTTACATTTATAAACAGGGTGCGATGGGTAAATTGTCGCTATTTTATATTTTTAATTTCGCGCATGCGCGTTGTTTGTTTTTGATTTTATTGACTGCACAGGCTCAGTTGGGCGCCGTGTGTAACAAAAAAGATCGCCATGACGCAATTCATTCCGTTAGAAATTTAGAAACAGAATGTTGTATTGCTTGGCATTCGCGCCGAAAACTCCAATGCGAACATTTCAAAATGCTTGGGTGTCAATCTGAGGACAGTGCAGAAAATTTGGAAAGAGTTGGATGAGTCTAATGCTGATTACGAAGGTTTTTGGAGTTATTACTATTGACTGCGGTGTTATGCGACCATTCGTCTTCAAACTCAACGCGGAGGCCTACATCAAGTGCCTTGAGGGGAGGGTAGTGTTGCTAGAAGATCCTATGTCTGGCAACAGAACTCTGCACCATGCCACACAAATAGGAGAACCCATTCATGGCTGTCAAACAATTTCTGCAACCACACGACCCCTTACATCTGGCCACCTAACTCCCCAGACTGCAACCCCTTTGATTATTATGTGTGGAGTGCAGTTGATCAAGAGACCAACAAAACTCCTTGTACCACCAAAGATGAACTGAACGCAAGGATTATGGCAGCATTCACTAACTTAAACAAGGAGACCCCCCAGAAGAGTTGCAGGAGATACCGGTGTTGTCTGGAAGCCGTGGTTGAATAAATTTACTCTTTAGTTTCTCAAGGTATTTTCGTATAATTTTGGAAAATATATCTGTTAAAATGAGATGTCAGTGTTATTTTCATTGTTGGGTAAGTTAGACGATAATTTATCCATCGCACCCTGTAGACATAAACATCTTCCTTTATCACAGAGGATGCAGCTCTCTACGATAGGATAATTAAATAAGAACTAGACGAGATATCCCTAATGATCAGACGAGAACAATCTACCCTCTTAGATTAAATAAAGTGTGGAGTTTGAAGTTAACTGAAGGTTACCTAGATCGAGAATCAACTGATGAAGTCCAGAGCGCACAACAGCCGAAACGTTGTAATAAAAACACTGATAAGGACAAAATTCCGGGTGTAAATAATGAAAATAACGATAACTCTGTGTAATTCAAACAGAAAACCTAAGTATGTGATTTAGTTCATGAGAAGCTCCGCAAATGTAAAGCGTTTGGATGATGGTTTGTGCTTTAAAAATACTTACGTGCTTTACAATAATTTAAAGTTTATTATTATTATTATTGTTTTGTACTAGCATAGAAGACGCCCTTCGGGCGGACATTTGTCTATTTTCATGCGGAGGGCTTTTGAGCCACCAGATTTTTGCCTTCAGAATCCTATATACGTAAAAGTTATAAGAATTTAAAAATAATACAATTATTTTATCTTTATTCGACACCTTAACTCGGCATAATCATTCTTCGTATACGCATCCGATCTCCGTAGTTTGTTTACATTTGTTTTGCGCGCAATTTTCATTTTCTTTTCAAATCACTATTCTTTATGATCTCTTCACATTAAATCACTATTAAAAGACATTAGGGAAACCGAAGTGTATATTATTTCGAATAGATCACAGTACGCTTGCTAGAAAAATGAAAAAAGAGAAAAAAAAACATATGAGCAACGTACCGTACCCCACTTTAGCCTTAATTACAGTTTAATACGACGATATCAATTGCAATTACGGCGAAAAGAGAAATTAAGGTTTAACCTTTAATAAAGAATTGTTTTTAAACATTCCATTTTGTTCGATATTTAACTTTAAATGATTTATTTATTTATTTAAATTTTAGCTTTAAAATATAATAAAAATAATTAACTACCATAGTTAAAAAAATAACCATATATTTTCGTATATGAATGAACTAAAAACAATTATTAAGTTGGTGCAAAAATAATGACGTAATAATGTCGTTTTTTTGACGTTAAAAAATACGTCAAAAAACGACATTATTACGTCATTCTTTTTGCACCAACCTAATAACTAACATATACATTTATAACCATTTTTTTGCAGGATGCTGCATTTATCAAACTTTCAACGCAAGGTGATTGTTCTCTTAAAGAAAGAACATCCAATTTGGGAACTGAAAAAACGGCAAGAAATTATGCCAGAGTTCTTTATTTGGATCACAACAGCTAACATTTGTGTTTTTGTTCTGTTTCAAGCTAATAAATTTCTATCCTTTTTGTTTCATATAATTGTAACTAAAATTCCAACAATTAAATAAACTGTACCAAATTTTCTGGTTATATGCCGGTCATCTTGTATTGCCAGTTATTTCAGGATACTATCTGCCTAGGCTGGAGCTGCCCAATCTTCCCTTTCCAACCTCAACTGTGCTCGAAAACCCTTACGCGGACTTGTAGGCCATGAATTATTTCCCAAACTACAACTACATACGCACAAACGCAACGTCACACGCCTATTGTTAGGCTTTTGATAGATGATTTCATTTTGGAATTCTGAACGAATAGTAAATAGATGATATAATTTGTAAAATGTCAAATAAAAATAGTGAAATTGTTTAATATATATATATATATATATATATATATATATATATATATATATATGATTAATTATTTAATTGAAATGTAGTTCCAATTAAGTGCAGGTTGATTTTGAAACAGAGTGCTCAATATCATGAGGACAGAGCCACCTATACAGGGAATCTTATTATAAACGTGACAGTCATACGCGTAACTAAAAGTTTCACGAAGATAGCATTGATAATCACATGATTAAAATGAAATGAAAAAATATATATATATATATATATATATATATATATATATATATATGGTGACTGAAAAGTAACTATTTTATATATAAGTGGCTACTCAGGAATCCTGAATTAACACTCTGAGATTTTTTTTCTTTGAGGTTGGTTAAAGGAACAAGTATACAAGATTTTGGAAGAACGTGAAGGGTGAATACAAGAATTTATGTCTTCAATACCATAGGAATTCCTGGTGAAATCATTTCACGCGATTCTTGGGTGGCTCGTGAAGCTGATAGCGAAATCTAGTGCCCATATCGAATTTTAAATAAAACCTCATGCTAAACGCTTTTTTATTTAAAAAAAAAAGAAAAGTAATTATAGTTAATCAATAAATTATAAGTATTTTAAAATGGGGAGCCACTTTTCAATCACCTATATATATATATATATATATATATATATATATATATATATATATGATAAATAAAAGGAAATATGTAAAATTGAATAGTGACGTATTTCCTTCCGAGAAAGTGTTGCTTCCGATAACGGTTTTGCTGATGGAATAAGTTTCAACGTTTAAGTGGAAACTGTAACCAGGTTTGTTGTCTTTATGGCACTCGACATTTCTCTTTATATATATATATATATATATATATATATATATATATATATATATATATATATATATATGCCTGTGTGTGTTTGTGTGTGATTAATTCCATTACTAGAAACATCCTTTGTTTGATGTCTTTATTTTGTGATTCATTTATCAACTGTTATTCACACACACACACACACACACACACACAGAGTCACAGACACAGACACGTACACACACACAGTCACAGACAAAAAGACACACACACACACACACACACACACATATATATATATATATATATATATATATATATATATATATATATATATATATATATATATATATTGTGTGCATATAAGCAGCAAATGTTCTGTAATACAAATATATTTAAAGACAACAGGGGTTTCGTGTCGATTTATTGTATGAGTTGACTTTTTTTTTCCAATTGCGTTTAACCCTTCTCAGACGAGGAGGAAATTCCGCCAGAAATTGTTCAAAGTTAATTTTGGAAGAAATCTACTCCAAGCTTTGACTTTTTCTTAAGTTATCATGCTTGCGATCATTTTTGTCTACGACGTGTGTTTTGTGGAGTATTACAAAAAGTGAAATGAAATAATAGACAGATAGACTGACGAACAAGCAAAAGGGCAGACTAGACAGACAGAACAGACAGACAGACAGAAATGCCGAGAAATCTAATACTTACACCAAGCAATCAGCCAACAATATTGTATGGAACAACAAAAAAATGAGTGCAAAATCAATGTTCCATTAGTAACGTGGGGTCTAAACGCTAAGAAGAATTAATACATCTATCTATCTATCTATATCAATATATATATATATATATATATATATATATATTTAATTGAAATAAATTACAAACATTATGTAATATGCAGAAAATATTCGTTAATATGAAGGGATTCTGATGAAAATAAGCAGACCTAATCTTTGAAATTTATTGCATCAGACATTACTAAAAGAGAATTTACTGCCTAAACCCATATATATATATATATATATATATATATATATATATATATAAGTGTAAATGGTTATATTATCTATATAGAATATATACAACTGAGTAGTGAGTTCGATCCTCACTGGTAAATGGTTACTTTTTGTCTGTGCTACATCAAGTACAACTTGGAAAATGAGTTCGATATATATCCGAATGTTATCTGAACGAAAATAATATATATATTATTATATTAATATTATGTATTTTATATTATATTCGGATATATATATATATATATATATATATATATATATATATATATATATACATACTTTGAGAAGAGATCCCTGAGGTTTAGGTAGAGTTTCATTAATTTTCACTTTACAGTTAGGATAATGACTGATGTAAGATTTCAATTTCAATCTTCTTGTATGGAAGTTAAATTTAGGCGAGAGATTGCAATTTGGTTCTTGATTTAGGAATTCTTCGGGGTCAACTGTTACTCTGTTCACTATTTATTTATCTATCTATCTATCTATCTATCTATCTATATATATATATATATATATATATATATATATATATAAATATAAAAAAAAGAACAGTAAGATATATAATCCGGTGTTCTTATAGGTATTTTATTTTTTACAAAATAGTGTTCGATGTACATTTACTGAGCATTAATTTTATAAATTAATTGATTTAAAATATGTTTTTTTTCTACTACACAGTTCTAACCAAGATTTTAGCTGTGTCTTTAAAACCCAGTAATTTTAAAAGTTACTCCAAAATTCGCTTGAGGATGAAATGGAACTAATGTCTTTAATTTAATTGCAAAATTAAATTCGTGGCTTTTAGCTTCCATTTTTGAAACATGGTTAGAACTGTGTAGCGAAAAAAAAACATATTTTAAATCAATTAATTTTAATTATATATATATATATATATATATATATATATATATATAACAGTTTGTGAACATCTATCTATATACGACTATAATTAGATCGTTTATCATCCTCTTCCCATGTGTTGTCAATTCAAAACACTACTCTTAAATTGGAGTTATCTATCTAAAAGTCTGTTCACATCTATCTATCTATCTATCTATCTATCTATCTATCTATCTATCTAACCATGCCTGTTCATTATCTATCTAACCATGTCTGTTCATTATCTATCTATCTATCTATCTATCTATCTATCTATCTATCTATCTATCTATCTATCTATCTATCTATCTAACCATGTCTGTTCATTATCTATCTATCTATCTATGACTGTAATTGGACCCTTTTAATATCCTGTTCCGCTGTTTTGTCATTTGAACACACTCTGCTTAAATCAACAAGGTAGTGAAATATTTTCCCAAGGGGAATTTTTTTTTTCGTGCTTTATATCACTACGATACTAATTGAACATTGACTAAATTTAGCAATTCTGATGATTGTTATTTACCTTTGTTTAATTTTCCAGGAAACTGTGGCCCGGAACCGTTGGCAGCGACTGAGGTGGCCGTCGTGGTCACGCCGTTCGGATCCGATTTCTTGCAGGCCGACTTTCTGCAGCAGCACACGATGGCCACGAGGCAAACCACAAAAATGATGATACTGCCGATAGTTATGGCTACGGCGGCCGTCACACCCAGCGTCATGAAGCGATTAAGTACACTGTCTGGAAATAGATAAGAAAAGGACTGTATATATTATAGGAGACATTAAATTATCATCTTTCAATTAAAAAAAAAAAAAATAGCAATTTTTTAATAAATTTTCGTGCTCATACCATCTCATTTTTTTTCTAGCTTTTAATGCCAGAAACTTGAGAGTCAACGATTACCGATTTACATATTCTTCATCATGCCACTTCCATTAAGGGCATAAGCGATCATGAAACTCTACAATTTGCTATCCCTTGTGGCTCTTAGCAGTATTTCTCTATTTTCTAAGGCTCCACCTCTGTTCTGTTCACACAAGCTTATCAGTTATGTTGCTCGTTGTTTTCCCCTATCTCCTTTGTCCTCAATATGCCGCGTGAGGGATAAGTTTTCCAAACCCTCATTATGCGTCCAAAGAATTTCAGCTGTCTTTTGCTGATTCTGAGTTGAAGTTTTCTTTCTGTTGCCACTTTCTTCAAGAAGTCCTTGTTGCTTACTCGCTCCGTCTATGTAATTCTCAGTTCTGTAGAACCACATTGCTTCTATTTTTCTCCCTCATCCAAAATTCACAGCCATGGAAGAAGATCGATAACGCATAGCAATCCAACACTCTTTTATTTGTTTCTAACGAACATTTTTTGTTTTTTACGTTTCTTATCAGCTTGCTTAGCTTTTTGCAGTGCATCTGTGGCTCGTCCAGTAGGTGTTCGAATCACGATGTCGTATACTCCACCTTCTGTTAAAACGTTTCACAGGTGTATACATTCTGCATCTCGTTGATGTCTCTCCCTCCAATTCATGACTTGAATTGTTTTTCTCTTGGTGATGACTACACTTTCTGTCTCCTGCGGTTGATGATTAGTCCTTTCTTCTTGCTTTCTTCTCGGAGCTCTTGTAACATTCTTGCCGAGTTGGCCATCAACTTAGTTCAACCTGCGAATCTTATATTGAAATCCTTCTTCTTTTATGTGCCGTGTCCTTTCGAGACGTGGGCGATCATGGTCCTCTACATCTTCCTCTCCCTTTTAACTCTTAATACGTTTTGTCTATTTGTTATGTCTCCCAATCCCTGTCCTACAATCCATTTAGTGAATCCCATCAAGTATGCGCTGTTTTCCTCTGCCCCTCAATCTGTCCTGTGAGTATCAAATTTTCCCAGGCCCTCTTTCCCGTCCTGAGTAAGACGATAAACTACATCCGACAGCAAGCCCTCTGATCAGGAGGGTTTGAGGAGCGTGGAATTACCTCTTAACTGCTGGTACTCCCAGGTCCACCCTGACCCGGGGTAGTAGCACTTGGTAGGGACCCAGCTATGGGCAAATAGTTAACCCCCAAACTTGGGTTAGAACACTATGAAAGTGTAAAAATAGGTTTTAATACCAGAAAATATTTTGTAAAAAATTATTAACAGCAATACATTTTTGAAAAAAAATATTACCAGCAATACATTAAAAAAAAATATTACCAACGATACATTTTTTGAAAAAAATATTACCAGCGAAGGATAATTATTACCATAAGTAGATGTTTGAAGGAAAATAATATTATCAGAAACAGATATTTGGAAAAAAAATATTACCAACAATGAACAGTTTACACTGTTTACATTATTCGGACTGTTGTCCTCATCTTTGTCGCTATATTTATTACAACGTTTCGGCCGTTGTACGCTCCGGCCTTCTTCAGGTCGTTGGAATGTCGAACTGAACCCTTTATTTCGCTGACTGGGGTAGACCGTTCTAGTTCCACCTGCCATGTCTAATTGATGTCAGGTGTCCAAGTTCTGCCTTAACCAAGTATTGAACTCACAGTCTTTGGGTCCTGTCACTAGATCTAACTTATGCCTTTATAGTCCGAATAATGTAAACAGTGTACATAATACCTCATCTCAGAAATATAGACAAATATTGAAAATTTTATCGGCATTAAATTACCCATTAATGTTGATATGCCGTAAACCAAACCAAACCAAACTCTCTTTTTCATTATGTGCCCCAGAAATTTCAAATTTCTCTTCCTGATGTTAAGTATGAGTTTCATTTTTGTCTACATTTTCTCTAAATCCTTGTCGTTGCTCACATGTTCGGTCCATGGTATCCTCAGCATGTTTCTGTAGAGTCACCATTTCACTTAGGATAGCGTCGCTGGAGAGGACGATTTTAAGATTTGGTTTTAAAATGCTTTCTCGCTTTAGGACATAAGAAATCTTAGCTCTCCACGAATTACATTTTCTTAATATCTGTAAAATATGTCATATTAATTATATAAATATTATATTACATCTGTAAAATATGACATTATGACATATGCTGTATTTCTTTCTTGAGAAATATTGTGGAGTGATTTCCCGTTGCTTTCCTTATTGTTTGGAATTCAGAGTGTTCCTTCTTCGAGATTGCTTACGACACAGTGACACAGAACCTAGTGTACCCTACTATATAACCCATACCTATGGGAGTTTAGATTAGTTCGTGAATTTCTCTAGGTTATTAGTGAGAAAGAGACAACAAAAAAACAAAGTCGAGATTTGAACTCGACAGTTCGGTTCCATTTTTTGTGTTACCATAAAACGTGGTAAAAATCCACGACCGTTTTTTAAATATTTAACACTAGGATGGTCAGCTCTTTTGACATATTTATTTACATTACGCCGTGAAGCAGCCATCTCTTATATATTCAATATTTAAGTCAGGAATAACAAGTCTGAAAAGAAATTCACTAATATTAGTATACCTCATACTGAAAGAAATGATATATATATATATATATATATATATATATATATATATATATATATATATATATATATATATATATATAAATTACGTGTGTGTATAGATAGATAGATAAATAGATTGGTAGGGACATAAACACAAATATTATTGTTTGTGAGAAATTTTTCAATGCATTTACCCTATAAATAGCCTAGGTGTCAAAAACGACACCTTGGCCATTCAAGGTAAAACCTCAAATATCAGCTATTCCACTGAATATTTTTTAAAGAATTAAGTCTATTAAGCATCTTTGCTAAAATTCAATAATTGTCCATATATGTTGAAAATTTGAAGGTGTCGAAATCGACACCTCGGCCATCCTAGAGAGTTAAATACCTTCATTACTATCATTACAAAAATGTATCATGTTGCTAATTCATGAAATGATTACATCGAAATGATTACAGCGTGTGTACCAGTACTTTTAGAATCATTATTATTATGGAAGACTCTCATTATGGAACGTCATGAGCATGTTTAAAAATGCGGTGATTCAACGACAGTGAGCAGTTAAGAGGTCATCTGCTAATGATATTTATGCCCCGCTTAAGGCTGAGAAAAACACAGTAGATTGACACTAACCTATTCCTAACATTACTACTACCCCTATCTTGGACTCTCTTCAAACCGACCATAAGCGGACATTTCTACAGACTGCGACCAATATCCGCCTTGTTAACGAACGTTTTGCTGCGCCGAATACCAAAGAACTCACTCATTAATCTACAGAAAATAAGTAGAAATACATTATTTATTTTAGACCCTTGCGTCAGTTCGTTTTATGTCCTATGTTTCCGATAAACATTACTAAGAATATCAACACCACTTATCCACTCCGGTGTCCTCCCGACAGCTACAACAGATTTAAGAATGATAATGTTCGTACATGTTTATTTTTATATGATTTTTCTTATACTGTCGATGCTCTACAAAAGACTTAAGATAAAACCGACTTTAAATTAACTTTTTTAAATTAATTTTTTAAATCTCTCTCTCTCTCTCTCTCTCTCCCTCTCTCTCTCTCTCTCCCTCTCTCTCTCTCATTTTTTTGTTGCTGTTTCGAAAACCGGCGACATTCTAGCAGGGGAAAACAGCGACGGAAATAGCCGAGTAACATTCGGCGGTGAAACGAGGATTTGCTTTTGATTTGACAGCCAATAAAAAAGTGTAATCGCTGAGTTGGCTTGTGGGCCACCGGAATGGAAAATCTTTACACAGTATGATTTAAGTTTGTAAGGATTGCGTTTAGCAGACGTTGGGGAGTTGCCGTCTGTCAGAGTGTTAAAGAACCTGTTGCAATTATTCATTTTCGACACAGTCATTTTTTTCACCCTTTGTTACGACATTATTCATTGTATCTTTGCAACTGAAATAGTCGGGCGTTTTTAAGTCAATGAATGCTGATTTTCAATGCAGACGCTTCAAACAGATTTTTTTTTCTTATTTTCTAGAAGCTGCCAAAACATAATAATTAATATTTTTTTATACTATGGTTCACCCAATACAAGAGCCCTCAATGTAGAAGGTTTCTGAATGAGGTTAATTCAAATGTGTACAAGAACGTATTGAGATGTGCATATTATGAGAATATGTAGGATAAATAATGGCTGATACAAGATTTGGGGTTAAGATTGTAGTAGAAGAATTGGAAGTATCCATATGGGAGTCTGTTACACAACGTAAAAAGGGGAAGAAACTGTGTAGAACTTGCTCCTTACGAATGGAATATGGGAGGAATGAGAATACGTTAGCTCTACGCACGAACTATGGGAGGTCCTAGCTGTAAATATCTGAAGTGTCTAACGACAGTAAGTTTCCCAATTATTTTCTTCATTATTTTATTAAGAATGGTGCCGTTTCCAGTATTGCTCCCAGTACTGCAACTACGATCGGTACTACTGATGCGTTTTTAGGTTATTTTGTTATTTTTTTTTTTAAATTGGAATCGCCGCAAGCAAGATAGCAATGCCACTAAAACACAAGGGGTTACAGGGTGTGGAAGAATGAGGAACAGAAACATTAATGATGGGCAGAAAGGGAAGAGAGTTATCAGAAGGACAGTAGATAGTGATTGACGTTGCATTTAATGTTTTGCAAATTAAAGTTGGCTGGAAAGCATGGAGCCGGGTGGGAGTTCCACAGGCGAGAAGTGCGAGAAAAGAAAATGTCAGCATAGAAATTACGGCTGCATCTAGCCAGATCAACTGTAAATTGATGCGACCTCAACGCCAGTTCAGGGCTGCGCTTAAATTAAAAAAAGTCTGGTTACCATAGCGAAAAGCTTAATCGAACAATTACTATGAAAGTATTTATAGAAAAAAACACAGAGAGGCAACCTAGCAACGGTGGGAAAGTGACTGAAGCCGAGCAGCCAGACCAGGACCAATAATATTGCAGATTCTTCTAGGGATCTTATCAAGGAGATCAAGGTAAATAGCAGGGGCACCAGACCACACGTGACAGAAATATTCTGAGAATGGACGAATGATAGACTTATAGATATCTAAGATAGATTCTACAGAGAAAAATTGTCTTGCCCGACACAGTTTCTTAGCAGTTGACCTAGCAATGGATTCAATATAGTCTTTCCAATTCATATCAGCAGAGAACCTGAGTCCGAGGAAATGTCTTCAGGAAAACGTTAAGTCCCAATACACTTTTCAGGTAAGGAGCCTCATCGGGACAAATACGTTTGGATAGAAAGGTAAGCAGGAATCTCTGGATATCTATGACGTTGAAATAAATATTTCCAACGGTATATTTGTTGGAATATTAAATAATCTTCAAGAATGTTTTTCTAAAGATTACTCAAATATTTACTAAAATACTTAAAATAGATGAATTTGCGTTTCCCTAATGACACGGTGTAAAATTAAGAGAAAATAATGAAGACGTTGTATAATTTAAAAAAAAAAATCAATAGTACCGATGGTAGTGGGAGTACTGGGAGCAATATCGAAAAGTCAAGAGAAATGTCTGGAAGTAACTGAAAGAATCATTCAGAAAAAGGCACTATTCCAAATAAACCCAGGACAAATCGCAGATAAAATAATCAACACTTTCCATATCATTTGTTTCACCAAATTTTAAATTCCATGAGCTTTTAGAACGTAGGCGCTCATCTGTTTCCACAGAGACCATTTTAATTTATAATCTGTGACTTGCTATGATATCTCACGATCTCCAAGGTCTGGGAGTTCTACTAGGCTAGCTGCCACACAAGGCTAGAGGTCCATTTTGTTTTTTGAACCTAGTGTTGATAGGGAGAAGAGGGGATGAATTTATGCCTTGCTCAAGCGTACTTTGTGCAGAAGAGAATGAAGAAGAAGAAGAAGAAGAAGAGAGATAAAAAAAGAAGCGAGACATTAGCGAAGAAAGAGAGAGAGAGAGAGTAAAGACGAAAAAGAAATATAGAGATTAAAGATAAATAAGAAGAAAGATAAAGTAAAAGAAAGTGATATATTAAAGAACACGAAGACGAAGAAAGAAAAATAGAGATTAAAGTAGAAAGAGGGATTAACGGAGAAGACAAAAACGAATGAGAGATTAAAGAAAAGAATGAGAGAGGGAGAGAGAGAGTAAAGAAGTGCGAGAAATAGAGGGATTAAAGAACAAGAAGAAGAAAGAGAGAGACAGATTAAATAAGACGAAGAAGAAAAACAGAGATTAAAGCGGAAGGAGAAGAAGAAGAAGAAGAGAGATGAAACAAGAAGAGAGAGAGAGAGAGAGAGAGAGAGAGATTAAAGACAAAAAAGAAATAGATAGCTTAAAGAACGAGAGAGAGAGAGAAAGAAAGAAAGGTTAAGAAGAAGTAAAAGAAAGCGATATACTAAAGTAGATGATGCTCATGAAGAAGAAGAAGAGAGAGATTAAATAAGAAAATGAGGGAGATTAAAGAAGAAGAAGAAGAAGAAGAAGAAGAAGAAGAAAGAAAGAAAGGAAGAAAGAAATATCTATGAATAGCTATTAAAGAAGAAGAAAAGTTGAAGTACTAAATTAAAGAAGAGGAAGAAGGCGAAGAAGGCGAAGAAGAAGAAGAAGAAAAGAAGAAGAAGGCGAAGAAGAAGAAGAAGAAGGTGAAGAAGACGAAGAAGCTGAAGAAGAAGAAGGAAAAGAAGAATGCGAAGAAGACGAAGAAGAAGAATTGCGAAGAATTGCGAAGAAGGCGAAGAAGACGAAGAATGTGAAGAAAGCGAAGAAAAGGAAGAAGAAGAAGAAGGCGAAGAAGACGAAGAAGGCGAAGAAGAAGAAGAAGAAGAAGAAGGCGAAGAAGACGAAGAAAGCGAAGAAGAAGAAGAAGAAGGCAAAGAAGACGAAGTAGCTGATGAAGAAGAAGAAGAAGAAGAAGAAGAAGAAGAAGAATGTGAAGAAGGCGAAGAAGACGAAGAAGGTGAAGAAGACGAAGAAGGTGATGAAGAAGAAGAAGAAAAAGAAGAAGACGAAGAAGGTGAAGAAGAAGAAGAAGAAGAAGAATGCGAAGAAGACGAAGAAGGTGAAGAAGAAGAAGAAGAAGAAGAAGAAGAAGAAGGCGAAGAAGGCGAAGAAGACGAAGAAGGTGAAGAAGACGAAGAAGGTGAAGAAGAAGAAGAAGAAGAAGAAGAAGGCGAAGAAGGCGAAGAAGACGAAGAAGGTGAAGAAGAAGAAGAAGAAGAAGAAGAAGAAGAAGAAGAAGAAGAAGGCGAAGAAGACGAAGAAGGCAAAGAAGACGAAGTAGCTGATGAAGAAGAAGAAGAAGAAGAAGAAGAAGAAGATGAAGAAGGTGAAGAAGACGAAGAAGGTGAAGAAGACGAAGAAGGTGAAGAAGACGAAGAAGGTGATGAAGAAGAAGAAGAAAAAGAAGAAGACGAACAAGGTGAAGAAGAAGAAGAAGAAGGCGAAGAAGAAGAAGAAGAAGAAGGAGAAGAAGAATGCGAAGAAGACGAAGAAGGTGAAGAAGAAGAAGAAGAAGAAGGCGAAGAAGAAGAAGAAGAAGGCGAAGAAGAAGAAGAAGAAGAAGAAGAAGACGAAGAAGGTGAAGAAGAAGAAGAAGAAAAAGAAGAAAAAGAACAAGAAGAAGAAGAACAAGAACAAGAAGAATGCGAAGAAGGCGAAGAAGACGAAGAAGGTGAAGAATGTGAAGAAGGCGAAGAAGACGAAGGAAGTTTGGATAGAAATAAACGAATGATAAAAAGAAGTGAGATATGATAGAAAGTAAAGAAGGAGAAAAAGTATGAAATTAAGAATATTGAAAAAATATACAGTGTAACCCGGATATAAGAGACCTGGATATAAGAGAAACTCGGATATAAGAGAGATTTTCTCTGGTCCCAAATTAGAACCTGTGTTAATGTAAACAAAATAGACCAAACCCGGATATAAGAGAAACCCGGATATAAGAGAAACCCGGATATAAGAGACTTCTTCTCCGGTCCCGGCAATTCTCTTATATCCGGGTTACACTGTAGATGTGAAGAGAAATAAAAGAAGCAAAAGCCTGATAAGAAGTGTGAAGTAAAAGAAGAAAAAGGAGAAAAGGGTGTATAAATAAAAAATCAATAAAAAAAAGACCAAAAAGTGAAAAGCAGAGAGAAAGTAAAACAGAAGAAAAAAATGAAGAGCAAGAAGTGAGATGAATGAATATAAACTGAAGAAAAAGAAGAAAATGAAAAAGAAGAAGAAAAAGAAGACAAGAGACGAGGGCGAGAGAAAGAGAGAGTGAGGAAGAAAAGTAGCAGAAGTGAATAGAAAACAAGAAACTTGAAATAATAATAAGAAAAAGAAGAAGAAGAAAGAAAGAGAGAAAGAAAGAAAGAAAGAAAGACAAACGTGAAGAAAAAGAAGACAAGAAACGAGGGCGAGAGAAAGAGAGAGTGAGGAAGAAAAGTAGCAGAAGTGAATAGAAAACAAGAAACTTGAAATAATAATAAGAAAAAGAAGAAGAAGAAAGAAAGAAAGAGAGAAAGAAAGAAAGAAAGACAAACGTGAAGAAAAAGAAGACAAGAGACGAGGGCGAGGGAAAGAGAGAGTGAGGAAGAAAAGTAGCAGAAGTGAATAGAAAACAAGAAACTTGAAATAATAATAAGAAAAAGAAGAAGAAAGAAAGAAAGAAAGAAAGAAAGAAAGAAAGAAAGAAAGAAAGAAAGACAAACGTGAAGAAAAAGAAGGCAAGAGACGAGCGCGGGAGAGTGAGGAATAAAAATAGCAGAAAGACATCAGAAAACATGAAATAATAAGAAGAAAAAAAAGAAAGAAGAAGAAAAGGAAGAAGGCAAGAGACAAATGCGAGAGAAAAAGATTAAGAAAGAAAACTAGCTGAAGTGAAAAGAAGACATCAGTAAACTTGAAATAATAATAATAATAATAATAATAATAATAATAATTAGAAGAAGAAGAAAAACAGAAGAAGTGAAAAGGGAATAAGGGAGAGAGAAAGAAAAATTCTGAGAGAGAATATCAAGTAGAAGACAACGATAACGTGTGAGAAGATGTGAAGATGAAAAAAGATGACGTCAAGAATAAAATGGCGGAAAGAAAACAAAAGCAAAAGAAATAATAAGAAGAAGAAGAAGAAGAAGAAGAAGAAGAAGAAGAATTTGTTATTGTTGCTGATGGTAAATTTGAAGCTGTTGAAGTGAAGTCTTAGAAACGGGACGGCAATTAATGTTATTAATTGTGTGCCGAGTGATAAACCGAGAATATTAAAATGGGGTTGGTGGTAAATGGTATAGGGTTGTCGAGTTTAAAACATTTCCAGAGAATACCCTCTTTTGTAGGGATTTTTGTTTAATATGTCGCGCACTTGAAAACCTATTTTCTTCCACCACCTTGCCTATTTCCTATTTTCTTTTCATTTTTGCCTGATGCGGGAAATTTGAATGAGTAATTTTATGGCTTGGGTGAGATGGAGGTAGGTTTATCGATGGTGGATTAGAGAGAGAGAGAGAGAGAGAGAAAAAAACTATGGCAGGGTGGAATCATGTCGAGAAAGAAAATCAAGAAAAAAAAAGCCACGCTTTTAGTTTTGATTTAGAAAAATTATTACAGTGTATCAAAAATATTTTCGGTTTTTTAGAAACCCTTACTTCAATGTTAATTTTCTACCCGCCTGAGAAACAGACGTGCTGTGGCCTCCCTCTGTCTTTTCTACAAATACTTTCACGGCAACACTTCCGACAAGCTAATGTCGCTGGTTCCCAGACTTCATGAATTTAAACGTGCCACCAGGTTAGTAATTCGTTCTCACTTTTTCACTCTCAAAACGGTTAAATGTAACCGTCTCTTCTACTCAAACGACTTCTTCTCCCGCACTTCCCGTCTGTGGAACTCCCTTCCTCTTACTTACTTCCTCGGTGACTATAATCTTCAAATATTCAAGTGTAATGTCAATCGACATCTGACTCCCTGAGCTTGTTCCCCGTCCTCCTCTGTGTCCTTTCCTCAAACGCGCCTCTTCGCTCTTGTTCTCAGTCCTCTGTAACCCCCTTGCGTGCTAGTGGCACTCCCGCCTTGCTTGGAGTGAATTGCCTTAAAAAAAAACAAAGCAAAAAAAAAGACTGTACAGCAAGTCTAGAGACAGTCATTATTCTAGTTATTATTATCATCATCAGTCCTATGATCGGGCGTAGACGTCGGATCTCTGCGTAGCTTAGCACCTGACCAGCTTCCTCCATATCTCTCGGTTGAATGCCAATAACCGAATGTCTGTGAACGCTCTTCCACTTCACTTTGATGTCGTCATGTCATTTTTCTTCCTGTCTCTTCTTTTGCCTAAGGTGGTACCTTGGAAGATGGTAATGGAAAGATTGTTGGCTCTTACGGCGCCTCCACAGCCATTTCAGTTTCCTCTTCTTAACTGTGGTTATAAGTTCAGCAACACTTCTACAAACCATTTGACACATTTCTACATTAATTTCAGAATTTTTTTTTTCAGAAATTGCTTGTTTCAGGTCAGGAATTGTTTTCTGTTTGAGCCTGTAAACAAGATCTTTCAGTACACCCGAAAAAAAATGTTTGGTGATATTAGATCTGGTGATCGTGATGGCCACTCAGTTATTAGAGGCTATACGATGTATCCTTCTATCAACAAACAAAGACTTAGTTTCTTTGAAAGACACATTTACAATTATTACAAGCAGACACAAATAGGCGTCTGTTGTGAGAGGAACTGTCATGCTGGTATAGCCGGAAAAGGTGATTCCTATGGGTTATAGCGGCTGAACAGGTCGGTGTGAAACAAGGAGTAGAGACTTAATGTGAAATGGCAATCTTTGATTCCAGACATAGTTGTCCTCTAAATATCTAGCTGTAACAGCATTGGAACAATGATTATCGTCAACCAGCAACGGGCCTGTTTGGTTTGGTTTATTTTGTTTCACGACATATCAACCCTTAATAGATTATTTAATGCCGACAAGACTTTGACGATGGGTTCGTATGAATAGAAAATATCTTCTTTGTAAGAAATCAGTTTGTAGATAAGGTTTCATTTACGTAGAGAATGCTTGTCGAGAGATGTGCCGTTGGTAATTTTTTTCAAAAATGTATTGCTGATATTTATACTATAAAAGTCTATTTGTATACTTTCATAGTGTTTTGACACCAGTTTCCTGGGACCCTAACAGGTGCTACCAACCTGCGTCAGGGTGGACTTTGGAGCAACAGCAATTAATAGATGGTTCCACGCTACTCAAAACCTGCCGAACAGAGGCCTTGCTGCCGGATGTAATTTATCGTTATACCCAAAATGAACGGACCTGTTTCTTGTTTGATGCTGCCTCACGCTTCCTTATTGATGATTTGCTCTGCCTAAGAAATGCATCGGGTGGTTCTGTTGCATACCATTTCAAATGCTTTAATTTTTGCTGCTAATATCCAAGATATTCATGGAGTTTTCATTATGGTGTGTTTTAGTAACCGCATAATTCATGTCGCAATGGTGATGTTTGTTGCTCTGATATATATATATATATATATATATATATATATATATATATATATATATATATATATATATATATTTTCCAATTGTATATTTGGCCCCTCGGTCTTGGTAAACAAAGGCAGGGGCGGCTCTTTTTATGCCGGGCGACGACCGATCCGGTACGAAAGTCGATTGAGTATTCATACATGTGAAGTGTGTCTTGTTAGACCACAGACGACATACTAGGAGGATCGATTTTGTCACAGCCTCGTGGTTGTGGCTACTATCTGGGAAAATTTCCACTCTTCAAATCCATTTGTGGAAAAACGAAAATACTTGTGCTACACTCTAAAAGCGTCTAATGTATAATGCATACCCTAATTTTTAAGCTAAAATTCCATTACTGAAAAAAAAATCAGAATTATTTTAGATATTTTAATGAAAACAACAAAAGAATGAAAATTAACATAACAAAGAATTTAAAGAACTTAAAGAGTAAAATTTAACCCGAGAAAAAAAAAAAAAAAAAGGGTCAGCCAATGAGTGGGAAACAAGCGTTTGTCGCAATAACAGAGTAAAATTGAAAGAAGACGAAAAACTTTTATCTGCATATATCGTGACTTTGCAACACCCACACCCAAAAAAACAACAAAAAAAAAAAATTCAAAGCATAAAAAGTAGTAGTAAAGCCTATCATTATTTGAGCATTTGGCACAGAACAAAAATCACTTAAAAAAGTGTGGGAGAACTAGAATCTAGCTAAAGAATTAAGACCATCCAGACGATAGTATTAACAACAAAACCTGTTCGAATACTAAGGAAAGTGATCGAATATTGATGAAGCTTACTGTCACTTAGTCTTCACTGTAAGTCACAATTCAATTTAATATAAATTAATTTAAATTAAATTAATTTAATTTAATACTTCTTCGAAGACGTAATGATAAGCGAAACAATCACAAGAGGGTAAATCGAGTTTAACTGAATATCAAATACCGTAGTCGTACACATGAAAACTGCAAGAGATTCTAGACACGGTAATAAAGAAAAACGATTGGTTTGTTTTTGAACTGGACAAGATTGTAGTGATTAGGAAAACACCCTCTTGGGAGTCGAATCCACCTGCAAAGATTGGCGGGTTGGAAAGAGGACAAAAATTACTTATAACTGCAAGAGATAGGAAATTGTGGCTGGCTATGACGGCTGAAGAGAGACGGCGCATAAAAGATGTCGTCCCGCTTTAAGAAGAATGAAAACGAGGCGAAAGAAGACATGAAGAGGACAAACAATGCTAACATAAGAGAAAGTTACAAATATGAGAGAGGAGTAGGCGGATAAAATCACAAAAACTTCCAATCATTTCTATTGGATTTTCTATGGATTCCATTCTTTTGCTGATATTTTTTGGAAGGAGACGGCTCTGCCCACAATTGGAAAGTGTAAATTAAGCTGAAATCCTTTCACTGTCGTCTGAATTGTCCATTCTTCATCTTCACACATTTTCCCTATTATTTATTTATTTATTGAGGCTTTTGTGCTTAACTTCCACTCACCCGGCATATGTTGAAGACAGCACGCATGCGCGTGCGCAATCGCTGATCTAAGTACAGCTAAACCCCTCCTTGAAATATGTTTGAAATTAGTCTGTTCTTTTTTTAGAGATACACCATTATTTTTCATTTTTTCAGGTTTTTTTAAGCGTCTTATTTTTTTTTTTTTTTTGGTTTTCACTTCCTTTTATTTTGCAGAAGGGATTCGCATGTCTCTGTCTTAATGGCGGAAATCGCGTGAAAGGAGAAAGAAAGGATAAGGAAGGTGACTGGGAGAGTAAGGAGAAGAAAGAGAGTGGGAAAAATCGCAGAAAGAATTATTCAGATCCTGATAGAAAAGAGACAGAGATAGAGAGATAGATAGATAGATAGATAGATAGATAGATAGAGAGAGAGAGAGAGAGAGAGAGAGAGAGAGGGAGAGAGAGAGAGAGACTGAAAGACGTGGGAAACGTGCATCTGTTGAGCAAATATCATTATTTCCAACAATATGTATTCAGATTACCAAAAAATAATATAATTAAATGAAAACAGAGAAACCACTCCCCTATTATTACCACATTTCAGAAAAAGCCATAACTCTTTTAATTAACTTTGACAGTGTTCAATCACACTCTCTCTCTTTCGAGATATATATATATATATATATATATATATATATATATGCATATATATATATATATATATATATATATATATATATATAGTATAATCACGTATACTTTCTTAATATGTATATATAAAAAGTTTCAAATTAAAAATTATAATGTTTTATTTTTATGAAAGTATTTATTTATTTATATATATATTTGATATTTTAAATTGTCCTCAATTTTTCATCAGAAATAACTGTTTGTTACAAATAAATTAAAATTACTGTTTGTTGGCAAGTAGCGTCCTTCGAGAGACGCGGACGTCACGTGATATGGAACGTCACTGTTCAGATATTCCTAACTTAAATCTGTCATAAATATTTTAAAAAATATTTTTTTACTATATCTAAAGAAATTGCTTAGCTATATAGCTATATAGTTAAGCAATATATATATATATATATATATATATAATATATATATATATAATATATAATTATATATATATATATATATATAATATATAATTATAATATATATAATATATATATATATTTAATTTTAATTTATTTGTAACAAACAGTTATTTCTGATGAAAAATTGAGGACAATTTGAAATATCAAATATATATATAAATAAATAAATACTTTCATAAAATAAAACATTATAATTTTTAATTTGAAACTTTTTCTATATATATATATATATATATATATATATATATATATATTAGACCAGATTTTGGGGAGAGAATTTTTGCTGCCTAAATTTACGCAATATATATATATATATATATATATATATATATATATTAAACCAGATTTGTTTGGAAGAATTTTACTGCCTAAATTTATGCAATATATATATATATATATATATATATATATATATGTGTGTGTGTGTGTGTGTGTGTGTGTGTGTGTGTGTGTGTGTGTGTGTGTGTGTGTGTATACTCACACAAGTAAAGATAATGAGAAAAAGTGGAAAATTTTTAACAAAAACGGTATTTCGACTCTATCTGGCAGCCATCCTCAGGTAGGAATGACAGAAACACCGTGTGTTTAAATAATGTGCGTTGATAAGTTTTGAAAAAATCTCTTACTTTACAGTGTTTTTTCTTTCGTTCCAACCTGAGAACGCCTGCGTGACGGAGGGTAACGAGTTGTCTGTAAAAAGATTTTCCACTTCGTGTCATTATCTCCACTTTAGTTCGGATACTATTCTACGACACACACACACACACACACACACACACACACACACACACACACACACACATACATATATATATATATATATATATATATATATATATATATATAGATAAATAACATCAGAATGACATGAAATTTTTATCCTGTAATAATCAGTGCAGTTAGTTTAATTTTTAACGTATATAAATGCATATAGGAAAAATCAAATGTTGATAAGCTAGTGAGGGTCACAAAGCAATGCTCAGGCCCCCAAACAGGTTTAGACTCTCCCATGGTTGGGAGTTCAAGGGGTTGTACGCGCCGGTCCTAACTACTGTCATATCTGTACTCGATATATATATATATATATATATATATATATATATATATATATATATATATATATATATATATGGTGTCATGGCGAAGGGGTCAGCAGGTTTGCATTCCTACCATGAGACCTCGGTTCGAATATCAACATGGTCGATTTGTCAAAACGGTGCTTTCTTGATGTCATTTGTGCGGAAAGCCGATACAAGCAAGCGACACGGCATGGATCACAGGTGGGGTTTGTGAACTTTGAACAAGAGCAAATATGCCTAAGCAGGACTCATCAACAGCGATTAGGCTAGCCACCCATGTTTCGTCCTTTACGACTTCATTGGACTAAATTTTTTCGCCGGTCCGATTAAGAACGAGTCATGCTGGCAGTTTTAATATTTTTTTTAATACAATGTAGCCAATTTCATTTAGATGCTTTTTGTTTCCCTCTCTCTTCTTATTAAAAATTCCACACTGACAGATCTTTTATTAACACAATGTTATGCAAGCGATCTAGTTAACCCTTACTAGTCGACAGGGTCGCTATATCGTCCGAAAAATCGAATGGCAAAGACCACGACTGGGGCAATCCGTCGGCTCGATAATGCAAGCCTCGAGATTAACTGGTCTTCGTGCCAGCCAATCAGATTGCTTCTCGCATTTGTTTGCAAATATGGTCGTTTTAATGGCGGTTTTCTATGATAGTTTGAGGAGTTCTGTGATTTTGCATCGATTTTTTTGTGTTCAAAGTGAGGGCATGTGAAAATGCTCACTGAAACTCCAAATAATGCTTCCTCTCCAAAGGGTTAAAAGTAAACATCTAATATAAAATTATGGCCTACAATAGTGAGCGTTGGGAAGAAAATTAACTTACGTGGGCTGCAATTTTGATTTTAAGGTGAACGGATTTCGATCTATCTATCTATCTATCTATCTATCTATCTATCAGATAGATAGATAGATAGATAGATAGATAGATAGATAGATAGATAGATAGAAAGAAACATTGTGAGCATAGAAATCAAGTGCATGGGGAATATCAGTTTCAAGTATCTATCTGATAGATAGATAGATAGATAGATAGATAGATAGATAGATAATAGATAGATAGAAACAGTGTTAGAAATCAACACTGTTGGGGATTACAGTTTCAAATCAATTCTTAAGAAATAGCATAATATGGGCTGGGTTGGTAATCGAGTCTACGAAAGGTTGACCCTTTGAGAACAGGTGATGCAAGAGGTTACGTTGTTTGACATGGGCGGGTTGGAACAGACCAATGAATGTGCAAGAGATCGTTTTGAATTAGACCAATGAAACAGAATAAAGAATGAAAGATAAAATGTTCCAAGGTTTTGATAACGAAACACATCAACCAATCCAAGCCAGGTGACCGGTTTGCGTCGTCGAGTAAATTTAATAAAAAAAAAGAAGAATTAGATAATGTTGACTAATGCATGGAATAATAATGCAACACAAAAGGTACTTAGAACAAAATGTATTGAAACAAGAAAGTGTACACAATATTTACATATAGTCTTTTGTATATTCCTGGTAAGACCGTTCCTGGAGAATGTGTTGACTGAGTCGCAGTCGGGCAGAGTCTCTGGATTGAATCTCTTGATTCCTCCCTCTCTTCCCGGTACCAACCATATTTATATGGTCGGTACTCCACTATGCAAATTAGGTGGATCCTACCACAACAGATAATTATCTCAATCTTCCTCGGGGACATTTTGGAACAGGAGCGTGACAGTCGTGCTGCTCGTTATAGGATCGCGCGGAACGATTTGAAGAACTAATAATGAAAGGATTTTAACAGCATTATTGAAAACCTTTAACTTTACTAAGTACTGGAGTATTGAAAAGATTTGCTGTCACTTATTTTACATGCTATTTTCTTTCAGGTCGGGAAATCATGGCTCTCCACAACAGCCTGTCTTTTGTTGCTTCGATACTTTACCATCCCTCTTTTTCCTTGTTCCATCCATTCACACGAATTAGTTAAGTAGGTTACTCGCCGTTTCTTCCTTGCTTCTCTTGCCTTCAGTATGTCTTGTGTGTGTTAAATTCTTCAAGCCTTCTTTTCTCATTATATCTTTCAGAAATTTCAATAGTGATTATAAGTAAAAATATTCTTTCAGTTATTATAATTAAGTAATTCATCATGTCTAGAAAAATCCTCAACAGAATGCAGAAAGCACTGGATGGCTGTTTCGTCCTATTTTGGGACTCAACGGCAGTGCGCATCCACTACCGACATTCGAACCCGGACCGTTACGATACAACGCAAGCGTCTTACCAACTGGACTGACAAGACTCGATATAGCGTTGCTCATCAGAAATTCCGCCGTTCAAGTTTACTTAGTCCAACGGACTGTGCCCCTAAGACTGACGTCTTCTATCCCAAGCAGCTCCACCCAGAGCATTAGAAGCTCATTCAAGCAAGGATATATAAGTGATAGAAAATATTAGGGGGATTTGAATAATTAGAATTAAGTAATTCATCAAGTGTAGAAGAATACTTCTTCGTCACCGCGATTCGTTGGTCCAGTGGTTATGACGTTTGCGTCGGATCGTGTCAGTCTCAATCTTGGTAATGGATTCGCACTGCTGCTGAATTCCCAAACCAGACGAAACGGCTGTTCAATGCTTTCTACATTCTGTTGAGTATTATTCTAGACGCGATGAGCTATTTATTAGGTTGTCCCAAAAGTTCGTAAACACTTGCGAAAAATTGAATTTTTATGCAATTTTTAATTGTTTTTTTTTTTTTTACTTTATTGTTAATTTTGATAATGTTGAAAAAATTTTATTTCATTAAAATTTTTATTTAATTGTTTTTTGCGTTTATATTGTTATAGTGATCTTCATCTTTGTATTCCAGATACAATTGAGCTGCGAGTTTTGATTCGTTACTGCTGGAAACGAGGTTTTTCAACCAGAAAAAAACTGCAGAAGAGATTTGTGCTGCCGAAGGTGAAGGAACAATTGCATATGCGGGCGATCTCAAAGTGGTATAAGCGTTTCGATTCTGGCGACATGAGTCTTGAAGATAAGCCTCGTTCGGGACGGCCGTTAAAGTTGGATGATAGAGACTTGCAAACCGGGTTGGACATTGCGCATCCATCGATCACTCGAGAATTGGCTGATGAGCTTGGAGTTGGCAAATTGACAATTCACCGACACTTGAAGCAACTTGATTTTGTTCACAAAAGACCGCGCTAAGATTCGCACGAACTCACCGAAGCACAAGCCAACAGACGAGTTGAAATTTGCCATCAATTGCTCAGCAATCCATTAGACGAGCGTTTTTGGAAGCGCATTGTGACATCGGACGAGAAATGGGTCTATCTGGTCCAGCACAATCGAGACAAGCGATGGGTTCAGAAAGGGCAAGAGACACCGTCGGTTCCAAAACAAGATCGATTACGCAAGAAAGTCACGTTGTGCTTTTGGTGGAACTTTGAAGGAATCGTGCATTTTGAGTTGGTTCCGAATGATCGTGCCATCAGTGCCGAACTTTACTGTCAGCAACTGGAGCGGGTCTATGAAAAGTTGAAGCAAAAGTACCCGACTCTGATCAACCGAAAACGCGCTTTGATGCAGCAGGAAAATGCCAAGCCACACACCGCCAGAAATACCAAAGACAAGTTTGAAGAGCTGGACGGCGTTGAGGTTCTGACACATCCAGCCTACAGTCCTGACTGTGCTCCATCAGATTACGACCTTTTCCGCTCAATGCAACACTTTCTGAAGGGACGCCGATTCGACTCGTTTGATGAAGTCGAAGAAGCGTATCAAGAATTCTTTGATTCGAAGTCGGCTGAATGGTACTTTCACCAGATCCGAAAGCTTGCAGATCGATGGCAAAAAGTCATGGAAAATGATGGTCTTTATTTTGAGGAATAATTTTTGTTGTTTTTGTTATTACTTGGCGAGTAAAATTTCAAGTTTTTGCAAGTGTTTACGAACTTTTGGGACAACCTAATAATTATGATTATTAACCCCCACCTAATAAGTTTTAGTTATTTTCCTTTCTTGTTCCTCACATGTTTTCTTTGATGTATTCTTCGCACTGTTTAGTGGGACCACATCTCTGTCGCTCCACGATGCTTCATCTGCGAAGTAAATGTCTAGCATTCAGAGCCATATAAGTGATAAGCTATTGTATATAGGTTTAGCCCTCTTTCTTTTTGCTGATGTTTCTGGCGATATTTTTCTATTTCTTAATACTTTTCGTTGTTTCTGGAAGACATCTTTCGCTGTTTCTTACTGTGAATACTCGATGGATGAAAAAGGAATAAATGAATGAACGATAAAAATAATAATAATGATAATAATAATAATAATAATAATAAGAAGAAGAAGAAGAAGAATCAGTTTCAAAAGAAATCTCTTTAGTTCTGAAAGAATTCAACAATGGAATCCCTATACTGGCATCTCGGAAATGGACACCATTTTTCAAGAACGTTTTGCAAGCACGTATTGTATTGTAAGATTTTTATTTTATTTTCGTTTCGTTATTAATATCAATCTGTTCTAGACTCAACACTTGCCTTTCAATCTATCGCCAAACCATCGTATACGTACATTTTTTTTACCGAAGTATTTTTTCCTATTCAATTCATCGCAGCTTTTTAGAAGCTTTCTACAAAAGCCAGGCAGCCAGCCAAGTCTTTACCATTTTTTACAGTCACCTGAGTCTCCGAGATTCGTTTCATTATTTTATATTACAAAAATTATTATTATTATTATTATTATTATTATTATTATTATTATTATTATTTCTTGCGTCGTCTCAAATTCAACGTACGTTCAAAAACGCCTGATAAAGAGCATGAGTAAAACGTATTTTTATTGCTTTTCTTCTAGTTTGATCGTGTTATATTTCTGAAAGTTTTATTGAGACACATCTAGATTTTTTTGTTCCAACAACTACTATCAACACTGCAAGCAATTTGTGTCTACTGCTATATTACGGCTGCAATGTTCCTATATCTACTACTATAATTACGACAGCAGTATTTCTGTGTCTACTGCTATATTACGACTGCAATACTGCTATCTACCACCACTGATACAACTACTATACTACTACTGCTATTACGACTATATATATATATATATATATATATATATATATATATATATATATATATATATATATATAATATAAAATTCAAATTTACCTCATTCAAGTAGTTATTTCTACTAACCAGACTTGTTGGCTTTGTTAACTCAGAAGTTTGAAGAAATAAAATAGAAATAAAAAATTTAAACATTTAAAAAACAAAAAAGAAGTAGAGAAAAAAGGAAAGAACTCTTCTTCTTTTATTTTGTAAATATTTAAATATTTAGCTTCTATTTTATTTCATCACACTTTTGAGTTGACAAAGCCAACAGGTCTTGTTGGGAGAAATAGCTATTTGAATGAGGTAAATTTTAATTTCAATTCTATGTAATTTATATGCTCTGTTATAATAAATACATTGAACATTTTTTGGATCAGCTTTAATATTTTATATTATTAGGATTCACTTGGATTATATCTGTATATAATAATAATAATAATAATAATAATAATAATAATAATAATAATAATAATAATAATGACAACAACAACAACAACAGCAACAACAATAGTTAGTGGGCTGAGTTGAATTAGGCAAGGAAACAGTAGTATTAAAAATGCTCAATACACATATAAAAAGGTAAAAAGCTAACACGTAGAGTTTTTAAGTATAAAAAATTAGAAAAAAAATCCGATTGTAAAACTGGAAAATTTTTAAAAAAAAGCAAAACATACAACAAACATAGTAACATCTGCAACGTTTGTCAACAAGAAAAGTTAGCTATAATAACATTTCCAGACCCAAAGAACTTTTGAATGAGAGATCGGAAATTATGACGCGTTGTATACATGCTAAAAAGTTTCTTTTGCGTTCATATGAAGAATGATGAAAAAATATGTCATCTTTCATTTAATCTCCCACCGATACGTTTCCAATACATTTGATTTTCTCCTCCCCTTTCTCACCTTCTACTTCACGTCGTGCACTTATTCATTTATTTTTTTTTAAATATAGCAAATCATAATTTTTTAATATTTTTTTTTAAATAATAAAGATTGAGGAAACCAATTGACCCCAAACACCTGAAGAAAGCTAAAGTTTGAAACTAAGGTAGCGAAATTCCAGTCGAATCCATGACATTCATTTACGTTCTAATACACTTGGGAAAAGGTATTAATCCTCTTCCTCTCCCTCCAGCTATGGGTAAAATAGCAGGACAGACTGGGTTCTATAGCCTTGGATGGCAATTGGTCTAGGAGAAGGACAAGTCTGAATTCAAAACCTGCGGAGGGTCATTTGGGGACCTTATGGCACGTAGTGCACCAGGTCTCTGTATTCGGCCCTTCAAAAAGTGTGGATGGTCCTGCACAAAGTCTTCATCACTATACTCAAATCACATGTGCTGGTGTCTGGGTTGTCTGTTCCTAGGAACTGAACTGCTTCACCCACATCATCGAATACGACGGCAGAATCCACCATACATATATATATATAGTCGACTCTCCCGTCGAGATTCGACGTATGAGGGTCAAGCAGATCAGTTTCCAGGCAACCGACAGTCCGACACCGGCACATGTGATTTGATTATAGTGGTGAAGGTTTCGTGCAGGACCGGCCACACTTACGGGCTAATACCCTTGGGAAAGGTATGAATCCTCTTCCTCTCCATCCAGCTATGGGTAAAATAGCAGGTCAGACTGGGTTCTATAGCCTTGGATGGCAACTGGTCTAGGAGAAGGAGAACTCTGAATTCAAAACCTGCGGAGGAAACTTGTGGCATTCGGTGCACCAGGTCTCTGTATTCGTCACTTCACACACACACACACACACACACACACACACACACACACACACACACACATATATATATATATATATATGTGTGTGTGTGTATTTTTGTACACAAGAGGTTTTATCCCAGTGTTCGGGCATTTGACGAGTACCCAATAACTGAAAAGAGTACAATTCCTTGTCATTAATCTTCGCAAACAGTAGGCAAGGTACTAATTCCAAGGAGATGGCGCAAACATGGAGTTGCAATGACTTTTACGGTAGAAGATCCTGTTTGAACTGCTGCGAAAACCAGATCTGTTTGGAAAAGATGTTACAATAATCCATAACTTATACTGGGAGAAAAAACACCTACATATGGACAGAAAATAAGTAACTATACAATACAGAAATCGGCGTGAGACAAGGATGCGTCTTCTCGCCAGATTTATTCAACCTCGACAGCGTCGCCATCCTAAGGGAAACTAGATACCCTGTCAGGATTTATTATCGGTGGGCGTAATCTTAAGAATATAAGATACGCAGGTGACACTGTGTTGATGGCTGACTTGGAAAGGAAACTAGAGGACCTTCCTAGACAGAGTGGTAGAAGAAAAGGGGAAGATAGGACTAACCATCAACTGCAAGAAGACAGAATGTATGGTCATCAGCAAGAGAAAAAGCCCGAGATGTGAGTTACGAATTGGAGATATAAACCTCAATCAGGTGTAAGAGTTCAAATATCTGGACTCCGAAATCCAGACACGCGTTGGACTAGAAATAAGAGGCACTAGAAACGGAAAGCTGGGTGATGATAAACGAAAAATTCCTTAGGAACAACAAAAAATACAGCTGGATTGCTATGTATTATCCATCCATTTATATGGCCGTGAATTTTGGACAATCTCCCCGTGGATGAGGAGAAAACTAGAGGCAGTAGAAATGTGATTCTACAGAAGGATACTGAGAATTCCGTAGGTGGGGCTAGTAAGCAACAAGGAAGTCTTAAAGAAAATGTCCACAGAAAGAACGCTTATATTAAGAATCGGGATGAGACTGAACAAGCTGAATATCCTTGAACCCATAACGAAGAAGTAGGGCTTGAAAACTTAATCCTCATTGGGCATACGGGTCGGAGGAGGAGAGATAGAGGAAGACAGAGAAATACTTAAGTGACGGGCTTGTGTAAATGGATGGAAGAACGGGACTCTTAGCAAAGGGAGAGGAACAACTAAGAGATACACGTGACAGAAAGTAGTGGAGAACCATGATCACCTTTGTCCTGAAAGGACGCGGGACATGGAAGAATATGGTCAAATTCGCGGAATTTTGGGAACCACATTATATATTAATTGCGACATCATTTCAGGACCTTTAGGGGCATGGCTCTCCGCAGATTCATTTATCTA
>CAHIKZ030000198.1:192500-240000 GCA_903632075.3 Acanthosepion pharaonis
GTTTTTTGACTCTTGTTTTTTTGAAACATGAGACCTCTTATGTAGCGATTTGGAATCATATTTTTAAATAAATAATTATATATATATATATATATATATATATATATATATATCAACAAAAACGTTTGAATATATATATATATATATATTCAAACGTTTTTTTGATATATATATATATACATTAAAATTTTATTTATATATATATATATATATATATATATATATATATATATATATATATATGTGTGTGTGTGTGTTTGCACGCGTGTGTTAAAAAATGTGGTTGGTTCTGCACAAGCCTTCACCACTATGTCAGAGAAATTTTCAGAGCAAAGATGCGTCCTCTGACAGGGATCGAAACGCTCCTCTGGCGAAATCGGTAAAAGCACGTTAGACTATATGACGGTTCCGTGTAGGATACAGGTTCAATTCCTGCCTTAGGACGCATATTTTTTATAAAATTTTTCGGACATCCAGGCCGGTAAATGTCGTTAATACTGTTTATTATAAACAGAGCATATACTTAAATATTTGTATCTATTAAAAGAATATGCATAATACAAGTAAAAGGTTTGCCTCCTAACTGATTGATGTTACCCTCAGCATCTCGACTCCAGAGTTTCGTAGACGTACCTTCTGAGAATCACACCGTCCATTCCTCAGGAGTTATCGCTCTTAGATTTTTACATAGAAAGAGAGCTGTTACAGAGTAAATATTACGAACACACACATATGCACATAAGCAAATCCACAGTTAAAAACATTTTTTTGAAAACTACTACTAAATGTGAAACAAACTTGCTTGTAAAATAGCGAAAATTTTTTTATCAATTTCTTGGTTGGTTGAGAGCGGACCTCTATTTATTTGTCAGTGAAATATTTAGAAAATTTAAACATTTGTCAATTGGCATGTTTGTATTTAATATTTAAACTCGGCCTGACTTTTTTTTTCACAGTTATGTTTTTTTTTTCTATGTTAATATGATTGATAGAATTTTTAAGCGTTGAAAGGGCTGATTGTTCCTAAAAGAGACGTTAAAATTTTTCGATGGGCGCTGTCTATTTTCTTCTATGTACCAAGTCCCCTCAAAACATAGGCGGTCATGGCTCTCCACTAACACTTTTTCTTTGTAACTCTAAATGAATTTTGTCTTTTTTGTTATTTCTCCTAAACCTTGCTTCGCTATCCATTTATTCAACCTCATTAAGTTATGCGTTTTCTTTCTCTGTTCCACTTGTCCTCAATCTATCCTGTGAGTATCAGATTCTCCAAGTCCTCTTTCCTCATTATTGCCTTAGAAATTTCAACTGTCTCTTCTTGATAAGTTTCCTTTTTCCTTCTATTTTCTTTAAAAATTCCATCGATGTTCACATGTCTTGGCCATGGTATTGTCTGCATCTTTCTGTGGAACCACATTTCCATTACTACGCCATGTCATGTGCCATGCGTGATACACGCTTAGGCGATCAGGTATCTTTCGATAGAGAATTTATTTTTGCGGTAAACCAGTTGCCATCTAAGCCTATAGAACCCGGTCTGTTCTGCTATTTACCCATAGCTGGAGGGAGAAGGAGAGAATTCATGCCAAGGGTATTAGCACGTAAGTAAATGGATTCAACCAGAATTCGAACTCGGGTCTCCGATTCCTCAATCCGAGCGGTTATCTATTACTCCACCGTGCCTCCTTCAGTGTCTTACCAGAGTTAAAAGTTTGCATTAATTGTGGAGGTGTTTTTGGCACACCATAGCTTTTCTGTATATTTGAATGTAAAATTATAATATCAACGAAAATTGCAGTAAAAAAAATATGGTAAAAAAATATGTAACTATAAAGGCGTTGGTTAGATCTAGTGACAGGACCCAAAGAGTGTGAGTTCAGTATCTAGTTAAGGCGATAGAGAACTTGAAGAAGTGAATTAACAGGTGATAACTGATAACTGACATCCATTAGACATGGCACGTGGAACTAGAACAGTCTACCCCAGTGAGCGAAATTAAGGGTTCAGTTCGACATTCCAACCACCTGAAGAAAACCGGAGCATAAAACGGCCGAAACATTGTGATAAATATGGCAACGAAGATGGGGGCAATAGTATGAATAATGTAAAAATTATATCTTTCTCTAACGATAATAAAAAGTTCATAGGGGTGCTTTAGTTTGCTATGTAAATTCACTGAAAATGAAAAACGATTAATTCCTGACTGTACGGAGAAAAATAAACATGTTTAATGGCATGAAAAAAAAATCTGATTCTAGTAGCGTATAAGCTAGCCTTAACATAAATTTCCCCCAGGAAAAATACTGTCAATTAATTTTCTGCTTCACAAATCCACAGAAAATAACTAACTTTGAAATAACAACGGAAGTCGTATTCTGTTGCGTTCGACTTCACAATTTCGATAGATTTTTTCGACTTGCTTTCTATAAATACAACTTTCAGAATAAGTTCATTCACGTTGACCTTATTAATAATGATTTCGTAATTCCAATTGTATATTGGTGTATATGACGTGATGCTCTCCAAAATACGGTAGATAGCTGTAGAACGTTTTGTGAATTGTAAATTCATAAATCTTCAATAACTATAAACTTGACATTTTAGCAAACGATTTTTGAATCCTTTCTCATGTTCTCTTACTGGCATCAGAAGAGAATTATTTATCATGGTTCATGAATTGATGCAGCCGTCTGCCGTGTCAAACAATGGTCATATTTCTGCTTTCAATGCTAATACAATCGCTATGCAACCAAAGAAGTGATTGATTGACACGAAAAGACGCGTTGCTGTACAAATTAATCGAATTCCGTTCGCTCACCTGCACGAATAAACATTATCTCTTCATTCCTCTCTCTTTATTTCTTCATTACTCTCTCTCTTTATCTCTATTAATCTCTTTTTATCTCTTCATTGTTTTCTATTTATCTCTTTTTTAACGTCTCTGTTTTTTTATGCTGTCTCTTATTCACCCTCACAATTTCTCTTTCCTTTTTCTTTAATTTTTGACTTCATCAGATGATTCCGGTTTATTTTTTTCAAAATACAAGTTCTTCTATACTTCTTCATTTCTCTGTTTTCACTGCCTTTCTTTTTTCCTTTGTTTCTTTGTCTGTTCCATTGCTTCTCGTTTCTTTCTTTCTTTCTTTCTATGCCTGCCATTTCTTTGTTTGTTTCTTTGTTTGTTTGTTTCTTTCTTTCTATGCCTGCCATTTCTTTCTTTGTTTCTTTCTTTGTTTCTTTGTTTCTTTCTTTGTTTCTTTGTTTCTTTGTTTCTTTCTTTGTTTCTTTCTTTCTTTCTTTCTTTGTTTCTTTGTTTCTTTCTTTGTTTCTTTGTTTCTTTCTTTCTTTATATGCCTGCCATTTCCTTCTTCCTTTCTTCCTTCCGATGCCTGCTATTTCTTTCTTTCTTTCTTTCTTTCTTTCTTTCTTTCTTTCTTTCTTTCTATGCCTGCTATTTCTTTCTTTCTTTCTTTCTTTCTTTCTTTCTTTCTTTCTTTCTTTCTTTCTATGCCTGCCATTTGTTTGTTTGTTTGTTTGTTTGTTTGTTTCTTTCTTTCTTTCTTTCTTTATTTATTTATTTCTTTCTATGCCTGCTGTTTGTTTGTTTGTTTCTTTCTTTCTTTCTTTGTTTCTTTATTTCTTTTTTTCTTTGTTTCTTTCTTTGTTTGTTTGTTTCTTTCTTTCTTTATATGCCTGCCATTTCCTTCTTCCTTTCTTCCTTCCGATGCCTGCTATTTCTTTCTTTCTTTCTTTCTTTCTTTCTTTCTATGCCTGCTATTTCTTTCTTTCTTTCTTTCTTTCTTTCTTTCTTTCTTTATTTCTTTCTATGCCTGCTGTTTGTTTGTTTGTTTGTTTGTTTCTTTCTTTCTATGCCTGCCATTTCTTTCTTTGTTTCTTTGTTTGTTTGTTTCTTTCTTTCTTTGTTTCTTTGTTTGTTTGTTTGTTTGTTTGTTTGTTTGTTTGTTTGTTTGTTTGTTTCTTTCTTTCTTTCTTTCTTTATATGCCTGCCATTTCCTTCTTCCTTTTCTTCCTTCCGATGCCTATTTATTTCTTTCTTTCTTTCTTTCTTTCTTTCTTTCTTTCTTTCTATGCCTTTCTTTCTTTCTTTCTTTCTTTCTTTCTTTCTTTCTTTCTATGCCTTGCCTTCTTGCTTTTTCTTTCTTTATATGCCTTGTCTTTCTTTCTTTCTTTCTTTCTTTCTTTCTTTCTTTCTTTCTTTCTTTCTTTCTTTCTTTCTATGCCTGCTGTTTGTTTGTTTGTTTCTTTTTTTCTTTCTTTCTATGCCTGCCATTTCTTTCTTTGTTTCTTTGTTTGTTTGTTTCTTTCTTTCTTTGTTTCTTTGTTTCTTTGTTTGTTTCTTTGTTTGTTTGTTTGTTTGTTTGTTTGTTTGTTTCTTTCTTTCTTTCTTTATATGCCTGCCATTTCCTTCTTCCTTTCTTCCTTCCGATGCCTGCTATTTCTTTCTTTCTTTCTTTCTTTCTTTCTTTCTATGCCTGCTATTTCTTTCTTTCTTTCTTTCTTTCTTTCTTTCTTTCTTTCTTTCTATGCCTGCTATTTCTTTCTATGCCTGCTATTTCTTTCTTTCTTTCTTTCTTTCTTTCTTTTCATTTCCTTTCCTTTCCTCTAATTTTTTTCTTTTTCCTTGTTTTCGGGTGCACAACGTACAGATTGAGTAACGAAAATGATGAAAGAAATCTTAGTAGAAAAAAATGAAAAAAATCTCTGATAAATGCTTCACATTTTATCTCTGCTGCCAAAAATATTTATTTTCGTTGTATATAAAAGTGTTTACAGATAGTAAGTAGGGAAGATTAGTGATAGAGCAAGGGGGCAACAATTTTGAAAAATCTGAAACCTTGACGAAGTTTAACATTTTTGAAATCCAGTCATTGCTTTAATGCAACTGTAATTATTGATTTGTTTTTTCTTTCCCATCTGATCATTTTTCTATATTTCTTTATGTGGGTAATTGAGTGACAAAATGAAACATTTTTCTTTCTTTTTCCTCTTTTTCGTTTTTCTCTTTTTTCTTTTCCTCTTTCCACTTTTTCTTTTTCCTCTTTTTCGTTTCCCTTTTTTTCGTTTTCCACTTTTTCTTTTTCCTGTTTCCTTTTACCTCTTTTTTTCGTTTTCCTCTTTTTCTTTTGCCTATTTTTATTTTCCTCTTTTTTGCCCTCTTTTACTTTCTTTTTCCTCTTTTTCGTTTTCCCCTTTTTCTTTTTCCTCTTTTTCATTCTACCGGGACACAAAATAAGTTTATAATTTGTAATCGATCGTTAGTAGACGGCAACTGAAAGAAATCAATGGCCAACTCGCCATCAATTTCCACGGTGGAAAGATTCAATATTCGTTTCTGTATATTTTTACTGCTCCGAGAATAAGGCTAAAACAATTACAATTAAAAGCCAAGAACTGAAATCAAAAATCGAATGCAACCGAATTGTTAAAGAGCTTCTTTTATTTCCTGACTTCGCATTTATATTATTGTCTGAACAGTTTGGACACCTATAAAAATGGCGGTGATTTTCAACAAGCAAATATTTGAACCGATCTGTGGTAAGTGCCCGGTGAACTGGGAACAATAGAAACGAAAAAAAAAAAAAATCCCCATAGGCATCAACGGAAAAGTATTAGATCTGAAAAAAAAAATAGGGAATATATGACACTGTGCAGTTACACAGAGATAATTTCAATCGAAAAGTTAACGCATAATACTGCATTATATAGTTCTATTACACCGGTTGATATTTTTTTTCCACCCCAAATGTTGTTGCAAAACCTCTACTACTGTTCAAAAAACCGGGGAGGAGTGTGAACCGGACGATAGGTGAATCTATCTACTCCTATTGGGCTGAATAAGATAACAAAAGAAAGCTCTATGCCTGTTCAAAAGACCTGGGAGGAGTGTGAACCGGGCGATAGGCGAACCTAATTACTCCTTCCGTTCATACCAGTCGACATTTTTTTTCGATCTAAATGTTGTTGGGCAATGGATATATGCTTCTGGGCTATTTTTTCACGCTTAATCTGAAAATCAAGTCCATTTTGTTTTGCCACATCTCATCACGTTTTCTCAATACAGATAATTTCTATTTTGCTTAAAACACAGACTTGCAGCACGAACAGTATCGTTAATTAATTTACTATTGTTTACCATAGCATTTTATTGTTATTAACGAGAACCATTTTAATATTCATGTCTACACACACACACACACACACACACACACACACACACATATAAATATATATATATATATATATATATATATATCTGTGTGTCTATGTATGTGTGTGTGTGTGTGCGTGTGTTTATGTGTGATAGAGAGAGAGAGAGAGAGAAAGAGAGAGAGAGAGAGAGAGAGAGAGAGAGAATAAACAGGGTGGAGAAAGAAATCAAAATTGCATGGTAACTGGTAGCTTCATACCTTTTTCATATTTACATGCATCATGGTTTTTATCTCCAAACACTTTATCCCTTTTCAAGAGCAAATGTACTTTAATTTTAAATAAAGCATATACATACATACATACACACAGACACACACACATTCATATCTATCTATCTAGCTAGCTAGCTAGCTAGCTAGCTCAGTGTCTTCAAATCTCATTTTATCTATCTATCTATCTATCTATCTATCTATCTATCTATCTATCTAGCTCAGTGTCTTCAAATCTCATTCTATCTATCTATCTATCTATCTATCTATCTATCTATCTATCTATGTATTTTATTGACTTCTCCTTCATTGCTTTTCATTGACTTATGCTTCATTAGTCAAATAGATTAGGAGATCCAACAAAAATGTGATTCTCTCTCTGTTTACGGAAAACTTCCGATGAAGCGCAAAGTTCCAAGATCATCTGTTTGCAAAATTTGTTTCAACTGTTTGGTGTCAATACTTTGTTTTTGGCCACATTGCAACAGGTCAATGCACACTGACCAACACACAATTAAGTTACTCTCATCATTTGGGCCAAATCATCGTTAGTAATTTCAGCTATTATTGTCAGTGCAGTCAATCGATCAACTGATAGATCAACTGACTAATCATCAGACGCAAACTCACTTCACGAGGGCACGTATTTAGACATTATATCCGATCATAGCACGAGCTTCTTCTTCTTCTTTTTCTTCTTTTTCTTCTTCTTCTTTTTTTTTTTTTTTTTTTTTTTTTTTTTTGTAGATTCAGTCTTATACTCGCCAGTAATCTCTTCGCCTTCTTCCTTTCCCTCATACCTTTTATCACTCTTTTTGTAGTCCCTCTTTCTTTTCGGTTTCTTCTTCATTCTCCTAATCTTCTTTCTTTCTTCTGTTCCCTCCATCTCATTTAACTTTCTTACATTATGTCGGACCCATCTTGTTCTTTTCTTTCTTTTTCTTTCTTTCTTTCTTTCTTTCTTTTTTTCTTTCTTTCTTTCTTTCTTTTGTCGATTCTCTCTTATTTAACTCTGTTGCATTATGTTGCGCCCATTTTCTTTTTCTTTGTTTCTTTCATTTCTCCCAGTCCCATTATTTAACACTGTGTCACACTTCGTCTTATTTATTCTTTCTTTCTTTATTTATTTTTTTCTTTCTTTCTTTCTTTCTTTCTTTCTTTCTTTCTTTCTTTCTTTCTTTCTTCTAATTTAACTTCGATATATTCAGTAACATTCTTCTTCTTCTTCTTCTTTTTCTTTCTTTCTTTCTTTCTTTCTTTCTTTCTTTCTTTCTCGCTCATTTAATTTTTCTACATTATGCTAGATATTTCTTCTTCTTCATCCTCTTTCTTTCTTTCTTTCTTTCTTTCTTTCTTTCTTTCTTTCTTTCCCGCTCATTTCATTTTTCTACATTATGCTAGATATTTCTTCTTCTTCATCGTCTTCTTTCTTTTTTTCTTTCTTTCTTTCTTTCTTTCTTTCTTTCTTTTTCTTTCAATCTTTCTTTCTTTCTTTTCCCCTCCTAATTTAACTTCGATATATTCAGTAACATTCTTCTTCTTCTTCTTCTTCTTCATCCTCATCTTTCTTTCTTTCTTTCTTTCTTTCTTTCTCGCTCATTTAATTTTTCTACATTATGCTAGATATTTCTTCTTCTTCATCTTCTTTCTTTCTTTCTTTCTTCCTTTCTTTCTTTCTTTTTCCCCCTCCTAATTTAACTTCGATATATTCAGTAACATTCTTCTTCTTCTTCTTCTTCTTCTTCTTCTTCTTCTTCTTCTTCTTCTTCTTCTCCGTTAAATGAGTGCTACAATTTCTTTTCGCTCTCTCTTTCTCTCTCTCTCTCTCTCTTACTCAGGATTCTCTCATTTACTCGTCAGTTTCTTTTGTTCATCTTCTCCCTCCTCCCCATCTTCTTCCTGTAGTTCCTTATTCTTTAATTCCCCTTTCTCCATTCCAACTCCCAACACCCTCTTTCTCCTACACCTTTTCTTTTTCTAAGCTTATTCTGCGACTGAGTTTCTTCTCTTGCAATCTATTTAATCTTTTTTTTCTTCTTTTTTCACCTCCACCCGACATTTTCTTTCCCAGAAACTTCTTCCTCTCCATCAACCTTTCTTCCTTCTTCTCTTTCCTCCTGCCACTTCTCCTCCCGCCCACAATTTTTTTTCTCTTTCCTACTCGCAATCTATTCAGGTTTTCCAGGAATTATGTCTGTCGAATGCATTAATAGAAATACAAACAACTCGTAAATCGTAATAAAATGTTTCGATGCAGTTTTGGTCGCGCTAAATGTAAGTTTCATTACAGGATATGCAATTGCATTATTATTTTTTTTTCTTTTTCTTCAATTGATTTATTCTTCTCTTACCACTTACATTTGTGGCCTTTCTGTTACTGTCAATTTAACTTCATCGCCGGCCTGAGATTATTTGTCTCGCGTTTTTCTCGAAGGTATTTTCATGTCGCTATTTTGGCACTGACTGGAATAAATTGCAATAGAGAACACATGAAACCTAAGAGATGAAACACCCGGGGACTCACAAAACAACCAACTTCCTTTTTATTTTTCTCTCTCTTTTTTTTTTTTTTTCTAAAACCAAACTGAGCCCCCCCCTTATCTCCAACATTGTTACGTCATTATTATAAAGCTTCAAATTGCTGTAGCCGGAAAATTCCGCACTGGTCAATTATAACATCAAATACTTTTCTTTACTCGTATCAAGTCGGTAAATGTTATTAATATTGTTTATTATAAACATAGCATTTACTGAAATATTTGTGTCTATATAAATAACGTATAACAATAAAATACATTAAAAATAATTATCTGTCTTAGTCATTTTCGTTGTGTGTGACGTCATTTTTTTACGTTAAGATAAGCTTCGAGCAGATATGGACGTTCCAGGGAGATCATGGAAAGTTTGTAGTTTAAAAGCAGTAAAAGCTATCTTGCTAACCGGACGCTCCTTCGTAGCTAAACTGGTATAGCACGTCAGGTTATATGACAGTTCTGTGTAGGATACAGAACCGATTATTTATGAAATTTCTGGCACGTTCAGTCCGGTAAATGTTGTTAATATTGTCTATTGTAAACAGAGCATTTAGGTTTGGTTTGGTTTATTTTGTTTTACGTCATATAAACCTCAATGAGTTATTTAATGCCGACAACATTTTTAGGATAGATTCTATGTATTCTTTGGTTTAGATTGGTTTGGTTTAATTTGTTTTACGACATACCAACCTCAATGGGTTATTTAATGCTGACAAAATTTTTTTATTGCTAGTAATATTTTGTTTTGTCAAAAATCTGTTTCTGGTAATACTTTTCCTTCAAAATTGTGTTGCTGGTAACAATTTTTTTCAAAAAGTATTGCTGGTAATAATTAACTATTTGCCCATAGCTGGGACCCTAACAGGTGCTACCACCCTGGGGTTTTTTTTTACAACAAAAATAAAATCGAGCAGGGAATTAACATTATCTGAACTTTTTGTATGAAAAAAAGACGATGAAAAATAAATATGGCGAGATATACATACAAATAAGTCCAAATTTTGGTCTGATTGTTTAGGCTAGCAAAAGATGATTATAAATCAAAATATCTAAATACGCATTTCAAAAGGTATACACTCAAATAAATAAAAACAAATACGCAATAAATAAAATAAAATTAATTAAGAAAATAAAAATAAATTAAATTGAGAGCATATGAATTGAAGCGCCTTTATAAGCTACGTTGGTTATCATCCGAATTCTATAGACCGCGTAACAGAAGTTGATCCTAAATAGGATAAGAACAGTATGGTCACGTTAAAGTCACTGGAACAAGAAATGCAATGTTCATGATCAGAATGAAATGCAAGTGTGCAATCCAAATACAAAACTACATACACCTATGTTTCATAGATAAAAGCATTTTATATATAGAAGCATTCGATAAGGTATGTCGCGAAGAATCTATTTGAGGTGTTAGGAAAACTTTATTATTCAAAGATATTAGAATAACACAGAATCTATACTTGTAGTAAACTACCTGCACACAGATAGAAAATGAATTAAGTACACAAAATTAGAATGGTATATTAGACAAGGACGTGTATTATCGACGGATGTATTCCAGTTTTACAGCAAAGCCACCCTAAAAGACATATTTTTTTTTAATTACTACAATCTTAACCTGTTCAAGTATAAGGTTAACTGTTTATTCTTCTTTTATGTTCTATGTCCCTTCAGGAAGGAGGCGATCATGACTCTCTTTTTCTGGATAGTTATGGAAATTATTTACTTTATCTCTTGTTAATTCCCCTCTCCAAGTTCTGCACTGCCTTAACCAGGTATTGAACTCACACTCTTTTGTGTCCTATCACCGGATCTAACGCTTTTATCCACTGTGCCATGTGTCTTTGGGGAATTAACAAGAGATAACTGACATCCATTAGACATGGCACGTGGAACTAGAATAGTCAACTCCAGTCAGCGAAATAAAGGGTTCAGTTCGACATTCCAACCACCTGAAGAAGGCCGGAGCGTACAACAACCAAAACGTTGTGATAAACATGGCGACAAAGATGAGGACAATAGTCCGAATAATGTAAATAGTGTGCATAATACCTCATCTCAGAAATATAGACAGATAATGAAAGGCCGAAACGTTGTAATAAATATGTCAACAAAGATAAGGACAATAGTCCGAATAATGTAAATAGTGTACATAATACCTCATCTCAGAAATATAGACAGATAATGAAAGGCCGAAACGTTGTAATAAATATGTCAACAAAGATAAGGACAATAGTCCGAATAATGTAAATAGTGTACATAATACCTCATCTCAGAAATATAGACAGATAATGAAAGGCCGAAACGTTGTAATAAATATGTCAACAAAGATGAGGACAATAGTCCGAATAATGTAAATAGTGTACATAATACCTCATCTCAGAAATATAGACAGATAATGAAAGGCCGAAACGTTGTAATAAATATGGCAACAAAGATAAGGACAATAGTCCGAATAATGTAAATAGTGTACATAATACCTCATCTCAGAAATATAGACAGATACTGAGTTATGGAAATGATAATATGACATTATGTATTAAGTTTTAACATAATATAAGTTCAAATATCTTCTATCAAAATTGTTTAGGTTGATTTTTCAAGCAGGAAAGCACACTAGTTGACTGTTTCTACTTTGTAGCGACTAAATCTGACCAGATGGAGATAAATTGACGATACAAGTGCGGTTTTTTTTTTTGAAAAAAAGTTTCTTTCCATTCACGGAAAAGTCATAAAACATAACAAGGAAAATACGACACCAGAATTTTTTTTTTGTACTTGAATCTTTACGAGTGTATTACATCTTGTTTTTTTTTTCTTTTATTGCGATCCGTTTGTGGCAAATGTAAACTTCAAACACTCTGTTTCAATAAAGGGACATGTTATTGTAATACATAGTCAATGTTTATGTTTTTATTTTCTCCTTTCCTACACTGGATTATCAAAGCTTTTTATCTGTGTTGGATTCTGATATGAGAGTTTTATTCGTGGAAGATTCAAAGCCATTTTGACGAAGGTTCTCCGTTTAGTTATGTACTTCTAAGACAACAAAGGAACACAAACGCTTCTTGGGTTATATATATATATATATATATATATATATATATATATATATATATATATATATAAGATAGATAGATAGATAGATAGATAGATCAATAACTCCGTAGCCTAAAGATAAAAAATCATTTTACATCATAAAAGCTTTCTCCTTGATTCCATGGTATATATTTCAATTATAGTATTAATTTACTCTTAACTTTATGGCATTTTCTTCCACAACGATACAGTATTGGGTGGAGATTTCGGCTGAAAATTCAGTTAACTACTTGCCTAGGCATGTAATTCCTGGAGCCACTTATATATATATATATATATATATATATATATATATATATATATATATATATATATATAATATCATATGATAAAATATAGTTTTAAGTTATGCTATATATAAGTACTCAATATCAGAGATAGAGCGTATGTAAATAAAAAAGCAGCAACAATCAGTTTCATGGCCTAACAGTTGCATTTAAGCATGAACCAGACTGACACCGCATGGTGTTGACCTCAATGTCCACCTAGATAGATAGATAGATAGATAGATAGATAGAAATAATTAGGGTGATTTGAAATAATCTTAATTAAGTAATTCATCGAGTATAGAAGAAACCTTAACAGAATGCAGAAATCACTGGACGGCCGTTTCGTCCTATATTTGGGACATGAAGGGACATGGAACATAAAAAGTGTGCATCCACTACCGTGAATTGAAACCCGGACAGTTACGATAGGAGGCAAACGCCATGCCAACTGTACCAACGGTCCTCTCTCTCTCTCTCTCTCTCTCTCTCTCTCTCTATATATATATATATATATATATATATATATATATATATTCAGTTAACTAATTTGAAGCATGTAATTCTAAGCCCCCCTATATATATATATATATATATATATATATATATATATATATATATATATATAGTGGACAAAAAGAACTGTTGGACGGCTGAGGCTCAGGTATTATTTACTTTTTTGTATTTTTCCAATGAAACATGCCCCAGTGCACATGGAAGTACTTTGTATGTCCATTCCACGAAGTCGTTCCTTGCAGATTGACCACAGATTCCCGAATAGATTAAAATCAGGGGCTTTTCCGAGTCAATTTATAGTAATTTCAGTGTGGTTGCCAGTGTGTTCGTGCAGCGTTACGAGTTTTGTACGCTTCCTTGGAGTAACGTACAATGGCCGTAGGACAACTAATCGACAGTCGAGACAATAGCGTTTGGGTTTGGGGACAATCTGATGCAATGACGGATGATGCAATATTTTTCAAGGCCAAACAAATTTCATCATACATCCCGAAACACATTCATATTACTACTCAACATTGCAAATGACCTTATCTAAGGAACAAATAGAAATCGATTAAAGCCTCTCAGTCCTGTGGGTCTAAAACTGACTGTATGGCGAAAGAAAAGAAACTAAAGCAGTTCTTTCGATTCATTACACGCCCAGGTTCTCTTGATAAATGAATTTTTATGACTTTAGGGAATTTGTCTCGAACATTTGAGTCCTTTTGTCAGACTAGGGTTAATTTAATAAACATCTGCTATTTGAATAGAGGTGAATTCAATAACGGACTTTCATCAGTCTGACGCGAGTAATTGTACAAGATTTATTCTAACGAAAACACATTACGAAATCATAGATCAAGTAAAAGAAAAAAAAACGCATAAAGGTATCCTCTTCTGGGAGAATGTTATTTTCTATTTGACACTGTTATTTTAACTCTCAGATGTGCACATCCCGGGCTCGACATGAAGCACCCAGGAATTGCCCGTATCTCTCCATAAAAGAAACTAATATCAGAAAACAACACAAAAAACACCCCAAAAAACCTGATAAATGAGCTCAAATTTGCGAGATCGGATTATAAAAAAAAAGCGAAACCCGAATACGACATTACGTGGCGTAATGGTTAGTAAGATTGACTCACTTGTTCAAGGACGACTGAACAGTGAGTTCGATTCTCACTGGGTGCTACCTATTTCAGGCCTTGCGTCACATCTATGCTATACTTAGTAAATCACTATAAAAACAATGAACATCTGAATAGGTTCTTTAACTAAGAAGGAAGAGGAGGAGAAAAAGAGTAAGAAGAGAACAAGAAGACGGCGAAGAGGAGAAAAATAGAAAGAAGAATAAAATTGAAGTAAGATGTAAGAAACGGCAATAGTAAAAAGATGGAGGAAAAGAGTCGAAGAAGAAGATACAAAAAGAAGAAAAAGGGAACATTGTTAAAAAGAAGAGGAAGAAGACAGAATAAAGAGACGAAGAAGAAATCGGCAATGTTAAAAAAGAAGAGATATAAGAGAAGAGGAGAGACGAAGAGGAAGAAGAAGAAAAGATGAGAAAAGAAAAAAAAATAGAGCGAAAGCAAAAAGAAGAAAACGCTAATAGTAAAAAGAAAACGAAAAGAGAGAATGAAAGAGAGGAAGAAGTGAAAGAAGAAATAAGCAGTTCTAAGAAGAATATGCCAAGAAGGAATCATAGAGAAGAAAAGGAAAAAGAAGTCGGTAATGGTCAAAAGAAGACGAAAATTCAAAGAAGAAAAAGAAGAAATTGATATTGTTCAAAAGAAGACGATATTGAATAAAAGAAATGAAGACGAAAGATAGAATAAGCAAAGAAATCAACCAGAAGCAAAAAGAAAGAGAAGATAACAAAAAAAAATTAAAAAATTGATAAGCAGAAGAAAAATTAAAAAATTGATAAGCAGAAGAAAAATTTTAAAATTGGTAAGCAGAAGAAAAATAAGAAAATAAGTACAAAAATGAAAAAAAAATATAATGTGACCTCATCTCATTTTTTAATTTTTTTTTTATTCAGAGAACCCCATACGACAAATCAAAATACTTAGGCGGGGTTATTTTAATCTCCATTTCACTTTCCCCGCTTGCTTTTATTCTGATTTCAATCCAGGTCTCTTAGCGGATTTGATGGCAAATAAGCGTCCCTATTACAATTAATATTTAATAATATGGCATAAATCAAACAGAGATTTTAAACTGTTATTAGCATGAGAATGCGTTCCTAAAGGAGTCTTTAAATAATCCCTAATACATCCATGGGGATCAGTTTATTACTTAATAACCACAGGAAACCAATCCCTCAATTTAGACCCAGTAGTATCATATATTAATGTTAGTTTAGCAATGACGTCAAATATGAAACCTTATAACTGAGATTGTTAAATCATTTCTGTTAAGAGATGGTTTTTCCTATGTGAGACTTGGATGTTTTTCCACTTGTTAGATTCTTCTTCTATGTAAACACACACACACACACACACACACACACACACACATATATATATATATATATATATATATATATATATATATATATATATATTAGGTTGGTGCAAAATAATGACGTAATAATGTCGTTTTTTGACGTATTTTTAACGTCAAAAAACGACATTATTACGTCATTATTTTTGCACCAACCTAATATATACACACACATATTTGCTAAGCTCTCCCGTTTTCGACTTTTGAGGGTCAAGCAACTCAGTTCCTAGGAACCGACAGGCCAGACGCCAGCACATATGATTTGATTATAGTGGTGAAGGTTTCGTGCAGGACCATCCACACTTTTTGAAGGGACGAATACAGAGACCTGGTGCACTACGTGCCACAAGGTTCCCAAACGACCCTCCGCAGGTTTTGAATTCAGAGTTGTCCTTCTCCTAGACAAGTTTCGCTCAAAGGCTATAGAACACAGTCTCTCCAGCTATTTTACCCATAGATGAGGGAGAAGAAGAGGATCCATGCCTTTCCCAAGAGCATTACCACGTAAGTAATGGATTCGACTGGATTCCACACTCCGAGCACCTATCCATTACTCTACCATATATATATATATATATATATATATATATATATATACGAGGGTCATTCAATAAATAAGGTGCATTTTTCGGTATAAGGACTTCTAATACAGATAAAAGCTTACGTTTTTTTTTGTTTGTTTTACTTCTTTTTCAAATGGATTTAATTTCTTTTGCAGATTGAAAAAAAAAACTTTGAGAGTTTTGGCGATTAACAAAGATGGCCGACCAAGAAGCATGCTCCAGGATTGAACAGCGGTCAGTTATCAAGTTTTTGGTTGCTGAAGGGTGCAAACCAGTTGAAATTCATAGGAGAATGTCAACTGTGTATGGTGCCACATGTTTCAGCCAAAAAAATGTTTCCAAGTAGGCTAATTTTTTTAAAGAAGGACGGAGCAGTGTTGAGGATGAAGACAGGCCTGGGAGGCCTACAGAAGTGAGGTCTCCCGAGGTGATCGAATCAGTCAATGACCTCATTCAGTCTGACAGAAGGGTGACAGTGGATGACATTGCAAGAACTTTGAGTTTATCTGTTGGGACAGCACACAAAATTGTCCATGATAACTTTGGCTACTCGAAGGTCGCCTGCAAGGCCTCACACAGCAGCCCAAACGGTGCAGACCATCAACGAGCTGGGCTGGGAACTGCTCCCTCATCCCCCTTACGGCCCAGACCTTGCCCCTTCAGACTTTTACCTGTTTGGTTCCTTGAAAGCGTTCACGAGAGGCACGAAGTTTACAAGTGACGATGAAGTCAAAAGTGTTGTGAGCGACTGGCTGAGACATCGGTTCAAAGATTTTTACGCTGAGGGAATACGAAAGCTTGTGCACAGATGGGAAAAATATGTGACAGTGCTGGGAGACTATGTTGAAAAATAAAAAAAAAAGTAAGCTTCTATCTGTATTAGAAGTCATTATACCGAAAAATTCACCTTATTTATTGAATGACCCTCGTATATGCAGAGATAGATAAATAGATAGATAAACACGTTTGTTGTTTTTGTTTCTGTAGCATATCAATCTCTTTCAGTTAGTTAATCACAAAATCTAAATATTTTGTCCACAATTTTATTTTGGGGACGATAATAATGGTTTAGTGATCCACCTTTTACTAATTAACCCATAGCTGGGGCGAAGAGGTAGATTTATACTTGGCCCAAAAGTATTTGCGTTGAGTGAATATAAACATGCCTGAACTGAAGCCTTTTATTCTGGGGGAGACTATTCTAGTTCCACGTGCCATGTCTAATGGATGTCAGTTATCAGTGATCTCCTGTTAATTCCCCGCTCTAAGTTCTCCACCGCCTTAACCAGGTATTGAACTCACAATCTTTGGGTTTTGCCACTGGATCTAACTAACGTCTTTATCCACTGTGCCATGTGTCCTTGAGGTCTATCCCAGTGAGCGAAATGAAGGGTTCAGTTCGACATTCCAAACATCTGACGAAGGCCGGAGCGTACAACGGCCGAAACGTTGAGATAAATATGGCGACAAAGATGAGGACAGTAGTCTGAATAATGTAAATAGTGTACTATCTCACTCTGTTCTGATCTATCTATCTATCTATCTATCTATCTATCTATCTATCTATCTATCTATATAAAAAAATGGATCATAATACCTCAAATTCTCATATAAACCCGGGGACATTTTTTAGCTATTTCAGTAGAAAAGTTATGCGTTTTTTATACGCCATCAAATATGACATTTCGTCTCCAGTCCTCTGTTAAATGCAATAGTGTGAAAATGTCATTGTTTTTCAAATGTCCACGCCTTATCTTAGCATAGACAATAACATTAGAGAAAAACAGAGAGCCTAATTCTGTCAATTTAATGAGCTGATTCGACATAGCAGAGGTAGAGGACTATATATGCACAAATTAAATTAAATTCGGAATTGATTAATTAGGTTTTAGTATAATTTTAATCAGACGTCTAGACTCAATGATTATAAACAATCGATTTAAACGTGTGATAATCATTGAGCGATTTAGATAGATTTAGATTCATGGGTGTAAGTTCGATTTTCACGACAGACATGTCGTCTTCACTTAAAATATTGACGCAAAACCATCTTCCTATTGTTAATTCTTCCATAGATACTTGACAGTATCTCAATTTTGTCATGTATATTTAGTAATTTAAGCGACGTATTAGAATGTGGAAAACAGCCTTTCAAGACGGACAAGCCATACCGAACTTAAATGACTGGAGCAACACATTCATCCTATCGCCATATTTGTCATCTGACCGGTGTTAGACTAACTTAGGCTCTGTAAATGACCAAATTAAACTTCATCGTAGGAAATATTTCTACTTAGGTAGCTAATTTTCAGGGATATATTTTACACTAAAATTCACCCAATACGATGCTTTGGAGTCACTTAAGATAGTGGGTTACTTTTAAAAAGCTGATGATGAAGGAACTGCGTGATTGAAATTAAAGATTAATTTGTAAGAAGTGAATATTATAACGATGTAAGGGGTTAGATTTCGCTTGAACTTTGACTTGAAGTGGTTGAATTTGTGGCGTTCAGGGGAAGGACATAAAGCTACTAAGACGCAGATAATTACTGAGTGTGAAAGAATATGAGAAAAAAAAACTCACTATTAAGGAGAACAGGAGAAGCTAGAAGATAAAGATTAGGATACCTTTAAATTTTAGAAGATGGAAATTGGCTGAAAAGCAAAATTTCCACAAGCGAGAAGTACGAGAAAAGAAACTGTTAGCATAGAATTTATCGTTGCATCTCGCCATTTCAACGGTAAAATCATGAGACCTAGCCGCCAATCTAGTCCGTAATGCGCTTAAATTAATAAAGTTTAGATACCAAAAAGGTGAACTCATCAAAACAATTACTATGAAAATATTTACAGAACAGGCGCAGTGAAGCTACGTTACGGCGATGGGAAAGTGTTATAGACAAGCGTATGGTTGCAAGAAAGAAATACGACAACAGTAGAAATAGATTTACGTGGTTTATTTCAACAGAAACGTGTGGGTTTGGGACAGCTACCTTGTGGTAAAGTTCATAAGCCGGTTTCTGATCTAGGTCAACCTCTCATAGTAGTTCACACATGTTGACGGTGGTTGACGCTCCCCTGCTGCTGATCGCTCGGCCTGACCGTCAGGTCTGTTCGCTGGCCACCTGTTGACAATATTCAGTCTCCCCCCCCCCACTGGGGCAACATGTGACACAAGGTCGGTTGTTTATTGTGGGTTTCCCGAGCCCGTAGGCTCGGCCCCAAAATATGCCCGTTTGAACCCGCATAAACGGGTTCAGGGCCGGTTTTACCTCCCCGAAGGTTTCTCTCCGTCCGTAGACATAGAGTTGAACCGAACAGTCGCTCAAAAACCTGTTGACTGCCTCTGAACTTCCGTGTGACCCCTTTTATAGTGTTTTTTTTTTTTATGGCTTAACAGGCTCGAGAAACGAAGCGAGTATAATTAGGAGGGAAGCATTTTTATTGGACGAAGAATAGAGCACTTTAAATATTATTTTATTTTTCGACCGGAACACGTGTGTCGGGAACATTTGTAAAGAAAGATAATGGTCATTTCGTGACGGGGCTCTGTCCCGTTCACATCCGGTTCTCGCTCTTAAGTATTTGCCCGTAAATCAGCCGAGATATGTCTTATTTTATTTTATAACAAAAGTAACTAAAGCTGAAATGCCAGGTCAGAACCAATAAAATTACAGATTTTTCTTTGGATTATAAAAGGCACAAAAAGAGGTGTACTAGATAGATAGATAGATAGATAGATAGATAGATAGATAGATAGCCTGAGAGAGATCTTAACAGACTGAGACAGATAGATCTTAACAGACTGAGATAATTAGAAGAGAAGTTGTATTATTCCACTGAAACTTATTGCAGCCTGAAATACTCACTAATCGGGAGTTCATTACAAAGGATGGAGTACTAATTTTAAATTACATATGTGTAAATCTGTATAGAGAAATAAGGTTAAGTTTGATTTATATGTGGATTAAAACAAGCGTTAGTGCCTACCGTACTGCTTAATCCTTATACTGGTATCATAGCTTGAAATCCTCATTATCGTTAATCTTCATCCCCAACTACATCTCTCAAAACTTTGTTAATTTAATTTTGAAGCACTGAACTTTTTCTACTTGTTTTAAGGGCCCAGAATCGGCCGTAACTGGGGAGCTGAGGATCACCCGACACCCCAATCTTATAACACCCGTCACCGACCTTCGATTTATAAGACCTAAGGTGGCCGTAGTAGGTGTTTTATAGGAAAAATAATGCGTCATATAACCAGCAAAATACGGTATGTTTACTAACCAGGCCGTGGATCATTAGCGGGAAATCCAGATTTATTCACTCACAGCGAGGACAAGCGCTCAATTCTAACAGTTTATTATAAATTATTTTGAACGGCGAGAATTTCCTATTGGCAACCCACTGTCTATGAAGGAAATTTTAGTGGATGCTCGCTCGTATTTGATATATATTTCCGATGTATATTTATGTCTGCTAAGTCAGCTAACCAATCCCTTTTGGAGATGTCTGCTCAGGTACATTTGTGTTTGTTGAACACCCGCAGACCCCTCTTCACCGTGGTTTATACTGCAACTATGCTGAGCGGACCTTAATTGCACTTTCTGGGAGAGAACGGCCGTGATCAACAATCTGTCAGTACGCAAAAACTACTCGACCACGATGACTTACGATTTCGTGCTAGGGGAACCATCGACGGTTCCGAAATAGTTCCGTCTACCCAATTTGAGTCACATGAGTTGTGTCGGCATCTGGTGTGGTTTTCAGATACTTTCCAAACGCATGCTGGAATCGCCTTGACAGGCCGGTAGAAAACGAGACGTCGCCTTCCTGACAAATCGACAGCAGTGCGATTCGAACTCGGCTTTCATGGTCGGAAAGAAAGTAATAAGTGAAGATCATACGGCCAAGGGGTGTGAACGGGATAAAATGTTTGGCTTTATTTCAAATTGATAACCGATAACAACCAATAATGTTTCTGGCGTTTCCGATTCGGAAGCCGGCCAATATTCGATTTACGTGTGTTTCAAAACTTCCTTGCTTGATTTTTATTTATTTATTTTCGCAATCCATATTTTTCTTTTTTCTTTCTGTCCTCCCCCCCCACACACACACTCTCAACCCCTGTTCCCGTTGACAAAATCTTATCGATGCTGAAATTACGAGGTTATTGTGCCAGAGAGAAAGACGAAAGGAAAAAAATACTTAAGTCTTTCTGTTGGCATTGAATAGGGAATTAAATATATAATGGGACTCATTGAATGGTTTCTATAAATAAAACTATTTCTGCAATAGGGCTCCGTACGTATCCTTACACAAATACGAACGTAGCAAAATATGTATATAAGTATTTACTAAGGGCATTTTAGTCTGGCACAAGATTTTATCAGTTGAGCACTCGGTGGGGATCGGGCGCATTGCCGTAACAATGTTCTGCGAGATTAACGTGGTATCAGTGTGGTGTTCAATGGCTCAAAAGTCACCGAGAGCAACAAGACAGAATAAAAGAGCTGAGATTTCTCACCTACTGAAAGGACATAATGCAAAGGAGGAGGAGGAGGAGGAAGAAAAAGAAGAAGAAGAAGAAGAAGAAAATGAAGAAGAGGAAGAAGTAGTAGAAGGTTATCTCTTGTACGAGATTACAGTAGTGGAACACACAGTGGGGATCGAATTCATTAGAGTCGAAAAGTAAAAGAAGAAGAAGAAGAAGAAGAAGAAGAAGAAGAAGAAAATAAAAAAGAAAAAGAAGTAGAAGAAGAAGGAAAAGAAAGAAGAGGAAAAGGGAGAAGGTTATATCTGGTACGAGATTACAGTAGTGGAGCAGCCAGTGAGGATCGAATTCATTAGAGTCGAGTAGTAGTAGTAGTATTAGTAGTAGTAGAAGAAGAAGAAGAAGAAGCAGAAGAAGAAGAAGAAGAAGAAGAAGAAGAAGAAGAAGAACAGGTAGAAGAAGAAAAAGAGGAAGATAGAGCAAAAAAAGAAGAAAATGAAGAAGAGGAATACGAAAGAGAAGGTTATCTCTGGTCGGAGATTACAGTAGTGGAACACACAGTGAGGATCGAATTCATTAGAGTCGAAACGTAAAAGAAGAAAAAGAAGATGAAGAAGAACAAGAAAAAAGAAAGAAGAAGAAGAAGAAAAAGAAGAAGAAGAAGAAAAAGTTGAAGAAAAAGTAGAAGAAAAGTAGAAGTAGTAGTAAAAGAAGAGGAAGAAGGAGAAGGTTATCTCTGGTACAAGATTACAATAGTGGAACACCCAGTAAGGATCGAATTCATCAGAGTCAAGTAGTAGCAGTAGAAGAAGAAGAAGAAAAAAAAGAAGAAGAGAGGAATTTTGGTGGTTTTCTGTTGTTTGATTTTCATTGGTCAATCATGTTTCCTGAGCATTCGATTGGTTAGATTGATAGAGGTTTCCTATTTGCTCTTTATCTTATCATTCTGTCGGATTTCCGATCCATATTAGATCTATATTTGATCACAAGTTTTATATATATATATATATATATATATATATATTCATTAAGACAGGTTTCGTTGAATAATTTAGACTTGTTCTATCTATTTATTCTCGATAGGTTGCTTTCATATTCGCGGATAAGATTTCTTGGGCGGTTATTAAACGAGAAGAGGAAAACACCGTGTTGGCTCATACTGTATTTATTTGCGAGTACTTCTGTCAAGAAGAAGAAGAAGAAGAGTAAGAGGAAGAATGAGGTTATATCTGGTATTAGAGTCAAAAGCGATTACCGAATTTCTTTTACTTAACTCTATACCACGTAATCTGTGTAGAAAATGGATTTGGCGAGTGTTGTTCAGATCCCGGGCTAATCCGTTGCGCTCCCTTTCGCATAAAATATCCCAGCGAAAAGTATGAATTCGTCTCTTTTCTCCCTCCATCAACCAATGGTCAAATAAAGATGAATTGTGATATCTAAATTTGGGGGGAAGCCAGTCTAAGAGAAGGAAACTTTGAATTCAAAAAACCGTGGAGAATAGCGCTCCACTATTTTCCCTAAGAATGAATCACAATCCACAGTTAATAAAGAATATTTGGCGCGAAAAATGTCCGAGGCAAAAGGAAATGAGCCAACATTAACAACTCCAAAAATTGATCTGTGTCCAAAGGAGATGCTGTGTATTTCGTGGAATTGGAAGAGAATTATGAGCTCCTTCCGTAGAATCAGACATTGAATTCAGATAAGTATTCTTCCTAAGCAACAGAAAAGTGTTTCTACAGAAGGATGATGAAGATACCATGGGCCGAACGACCAAGTTTTGGAGAAAATGGAAACAAAATTGAAACTTATACTTAACATCAGGAAGAGACAGTTGAAATTTCTGGGGCACGTAATGAGGAATGAGGGCTTGGGAAATCTGATACTCACAGGACTGAGAGACGGCAGGAGGGACAGAGGAAAAAAGCACGTAACATAATTGATAGGCTTGAGCAAATGGATGGCAGAACAGGGTTTGGGAGAAATGGCAAAAGGATAAAACTTATGAAAAGCTACAAGGGACAGGAAGATGTGGAGAGCCACGATCTAAGATCCTGAAGGGACACGGCACATGAATGAAGATTGTTCCCAGTTGGACGGATCAAGGGAAGCAATCAATGAAAGGTTTCTAGAATTGGATATTCGAGTGTCGTCCTTTAATATATATATATATATATATATATATATATATATATATATGTGTGTGTGTGTGTGTGTGTGTGTGTGTGCGTGTTTGTGTGTGTGTGTGTGTGTGTGTGAGAGAGAGAGAGAGAGAAACAGTTTATTATAGTACAAATAGAATATATTCTCTCAATATATAGTATATATTTTCTCTATATATGGTATATACAAGGTAAATACTATATATACAGTATAAGGTAAAAATAATATATAATATATATATATATATATATATATATATATATATATAGATGTATGTATGTATGTGTATTTGAAAGGAAGAAAGATAGAAAGAGAATCTTAAACATAAAAATCAACAAAGAAAGCAAGAAGCTTGGTATAAAATGAAAGAAGGAAACAAATAAAGAAAGATGGTTGATATAAAAAGAAAGAAAAAAACAAATGTTGTAATAAAATGAAAGAAAAAAAGAGAATCTTAGTCACAAAAAACAAGAAAGATAAAAAAAAGAACGTTGTAATAAAAAGAAACAAACAAACCAACAAAAAGAAAGAAAGAAACAAACAAACAAATAATGGTTGGAATAAAATGAAAGAAAAAGATCGAATCTTCGACATAAAAACAAGAAACAAATAAAGTAAGAAAGAAAGAAAGAAAAAAAGAAAGAAAGAAAGAAAGAAAGAAAGAATAAATAAAAAACCTGATAAGGAAGATGGATGAAAAGTCTAAAAGCAAGAAAGATTAAAAGAAAGAAAGAATTAAAATGGAAGAAAGAGACACTGCTTTATAGATAATCAGAACAGATAATTTAACAATATGAACAGTGGGTGTGCTTGTTTGTATGCGTGTGTATGTGTATAGAAGTGCTTGTGTATGTGTCTATTTTGTGTACGTGCGGTACAAGAATGAAACAGCTTTTTGAATATGTCATTCAAAAATATATTTTCTTATTTCGTCGTGGGAAAAATAGTTGAAATTTGTTTCTGTCTGGGAGTTTAAGACATTTTTTTTTCTTAGATTTCAAACATATTCCCTCCGCAGTTTTGCAAAATCGTAATTTAAAAATGGAAGACAGAAAAAAAAAAAAGAAAATATAATTTAAAAAATATTTCCTTCATTTTTCATGCAGTCAAATAGGAAAAATTCCCCTCTCCCTATCGCACCGAAAGTAAGAAAGTCAAAAAATTGTAAATATTTTACTGTGACGAATCATAAAGGGGAATTACGGGGTGGGGATATTCAAGAAGAAAAAAAGAAAAGAAAGAAAGACAGAAAGAAAGAAATGGGTGGAGTTGAAGTGAAAGACTTAGGTTATTAAGGGGCTCAATGCGACTGGAGTTAAACCAGATGGTAGGTATCGGGTGGGTTGGCAGAAATTTGGGGCAACCTGCGCACTTGTCACTTGTCGTATTTGGTGCCTCATTAACGTAATCAGTGGTCGCTAATTGCCCGTTGGTGTCAACTATTGGTGGTTCGGGGAGAAGCGTGAAAAAGATTTAAGACATTAGACATGATAACAAAGAAAGAAGAAAAATGAAAGGAAGAAGAAGAGGAGGAGAAAGAAAGGGAGAAGGAGAAAGAGCAAGATGGCGAGGAAGTGGTTTTTAATGAAAGAAGAAAAAGGAGAAGGAAGATGTAGTTTCAATGAAAGAAAACAGAGAAGAAAGTGATAGTGATAGAATGAGGATAACAAGACGCGAAAGAAGAAGAAGAAGAAGAAGAAGAAGAAGAGAGAGAGAGAGAGAGAGAGAGAGAGAGAGGACTGTACCAAGAAGAAAAATGAAAATAAAAGACAGAATCAAAAAAGGGGTGATGAGGTAAAAAAAAAAGAATGGAAAGAATTAAGCAAACAATGTAGGTGACAAAGAAGAAGACAAAAATGTGTACTTGAGTCAAAATGTCTAAAGAGGGGCATGTAAGAGAGAGAGAGAGAGAGAGAAAGAAAGAAAGAAAGAAAGAAAGAAAGGAGCGATAGGATGAGAAGTAAATAAAGTGTGCTCTGAAGAAGAAGAAGAAGAAGAAGAAGAAGAAGAAGAAGAAGAAGAAGAAGAAGAAGAAGAAGAAAGAAAAGAAAGAAAGAAATGACACAGGATATATAGCGGAATTGAAAAAAAGAAGGGTCAAGAAGACAAAAGAAAAAAGTTTCAAGAATATGGAAAAGCGAGAGAGAGAGAAAGAGAGAGAGAGAGAGAGAGAGACACGAGAAGGAAAGAAGAAGAAGGAGAAGAAGAAGAAGACAAATGAAAACCAAGGGTGTACTAGAGAGAAAATGTATAAAGAAGACGAAAAAGCAAGAGAGAGAGAGAGAGAGAAGAACAAATAAGACACGAGAAGAAGAAGAAGAAGAAGAAGAAGAAGAAGAAGAAGAAAAAGGGTCAAGAAGACATGAAAAAGAAGGGTGTACTTGAGAGAAAAAGTTTAAAGAATATGGAAAAGCAAGAGAGAGAGAAATAAAGAAGAAGAAGAAGAAGAAGAAGAAGAAGAAGAAGAAGAAGAAGAAGAAGACAAATGAAAAAGAAGGGTGTACTTGAGAGAAAATGTCTAAAGAAGACGGAAATGCAAGAGAGAGGGAGGGAGAGAGAGAAATAAAGAATAAGACATGAGAAAGAAAGAAAGAAAGAAAGAAAGAAAGAAAGAAAGAAAGAAAGAAAGGCCAGCAAACCTAAAGCAGAATTTAAGAAGAATGACTGACGACGAGTGCAACATTCAAACTCCAATTAGTTGCCTATTTGATAAAGGCCTGTCACCATCTTAGTGGTTGGTAGGAAGGTTTCCTTGCATACGGGTGTGTCGCAGTCATCGGGCGACGTCTTGCTTAACTACATAATAGGGAGAAAGACATCAGTCTCTGATGGCAAAGTTGTAATGACGGCTATTGTGCTGATTAGTGGGTAAGGGAATAAGGTGGGGGGGTCATAAATGTTTTCCGGGTTTTCTAAAAGTTGTCGGGTTGGGAATTTAAAAATATAAATAGCTGAACTGAAGAAGGAAAATGTATTTTTTGTTTTTTGTTTGTTTTGTTTTCTTTTTGCGTCAGACCTCGGAAATTTTTTTTATTTCTTCTTTTTGTTTTGTTTTTGTTATTGTTTTGTTCGGTGGATTTCTTCCTTCCTTTCATTCATTCATTCATTCATTGTTTCTTCTTTTGTAGCGATACAAAGATTTATTTCTTTGAGTAACAATATAAATATTTTTCTTTCTTTAGTTATTTCTTTGACTTTCATTCTTTTACAAATCACACAAAAATATCGTTCATGTTTTTTCTTTCTTTTCGTAAATTTCTTCCTATCTTCCTTTCTTTCTTTCCGTTAGAAGTCAGGCAAAGATACAGCTTTCATTTTTTTTTCTTTCTTTCTACTTTTCGTAAATATGCAAATATTTCCATTCTTTCTTTCTTTCTTTCTTTCTTTCTTTCTTTCTTTCTTTTTTTCTTTTAGTAGTTATACAAAGATGGTTAATTTTTTTTCGTTCGTTCTTTTAGAAATCATACAAAAATTTGTCTTTCATATTTTGTTTGTTTCTTTCTTTCTTCTTTTATTATATACTAACTTAAAAGCCGCCCTATCTTGCGGCATTTAAGCTATCTCCTGCGGATGGCTCTTAACTGGGTACGTACAATAATTATTTTCATTCCAATTCTAAATCATAATTTATGTTTTGGAAAGGTTTATCTGGGAATACATTCTAGGGGATATTGATTTTCTGTTGAATATTATCTTTATACTATGAATATCTATGTCGTCAGCATAGCACTGTCTTCATCAGAACATTGGCACAGGAAAGAAAAACAGGATGGTTACGTTATATTATCATACTATCTTAAAAGCCACCCTATCAGGAGGCATTTAAGTTAGCTCCTGCAGATGGCTCTTGACTGGGCCATTCGGCTTTTTCAGGAGTTTGAGACTCCCTAAGTCTTTGCATATTCTCAGCATTGGAAGCTCTCGTGGCTGCCGTTTGATCTGGGTTTTCATTTGCACTGAACTTTCTTTTCCTCGCTGAAACCTTGGCTCTTTTGATTGCAATCTAGTCCTCTGTTGACGGAGATTTCTTTTTGCGAAGCATACTGCTGAAGTATGCGATGAGCAACAATAAAATACAGAACTGAAAATTGATCGCTGCATTTAAGTATTGCATTAATATTTAAGCTTACCTTTTAAAAGTACAACGATAATTCTTCTACCGCCGCTTAATTTAAAGACAATTTGATGTACGTAGGTCCTTACTTTCCATACAATTATTTTTTATATCATGGGTGACTTTCGCTTGATTTCGCGATCAATTTCAATTATTCCCAAATTTATTTCCAAGTTATATAAAATGGTAGCGCACAAAAAAAAAAAAAATTCGCCGCAAAAAATCACGTAAAAAAAAAACTGCCGAAAACAATCGGAGTAATGAAAACTTGGGAATCCAAAATTTCAGAATTGCCGGTCTGGATCCGGCCCTGAATGTTTTTAATTTGCTCACAGATTCGACCTGATTCCAAAATGGTATTATATTGGCCCACAGCCTCTCGGAGCAAAGTTGAAAAAGTGTGACACACTGACATTCGCATTTATTTATCTGGATAGAATGATTTGTTTTCTTTCTTTCTTTTTTCATTTCTTTGAGTAGTCATTTTCTTTTTCTTTGTTATTTTTCTTTTACAAATCATGCGAAGACTTTTTTTCTTTCACTCGTCACGCAAATATTCTTTCTTTCTTTCTTTCTTGTTAAGGACTCGTAAAGCGTAATTGATGAGCCAAGTTCGAATGCTAGACAAGTGGGTTATGTTAACTTTCGTACAAATACCCTTGATAAAAATGCAACTCTATCACTCCTCCCTATGCCTATGGATTAAATACCTAGGCTGCGTGAGTACTTATGGCCTTAGATGGCAGTAAGTCTAGGATGGGGTCCCTCATTCTCTCTTGTACTAGACTCACCAATGCTGTTATGGCTACAGTACATATGGTATCCATGCTCTAATCAGTTATGAGACTAGAGACAAGGCATTTAAAGATTTTTTCTTTTAATATAGATGCAAGTTTCATTTGTATTCTATTTTTTCAGCCCACGTCTTTGATCTTATCTGTTTTATTCTGTTTTTTTTTTTTTTTTTTTTTTAAAGCATTTCACTCCAAGGAAGGCGGGAGTACCACTAGCACACAAGGGGGTTACAGAGAAGGGGAGCAAGAGTAAAGAGAGGTGTTTGAGGAAAGAATAAAGAGAAGGACGGGAATCAAGATCAACGAATCAGAAGATGTCAAGTGACATTAAATTTGAATATTTAAAGATTATAGTTATCAGGGAAGCAAGTAAGTGGAAGGGAGTTCCACTGTCGGGAAGTGCGAGTGAAGCAGCTGTTGGAGTAGAAGAGACGGCTACATTTAACCGTTTTGACAGGGAAACTAAATTGGCCATAAAGTCAGGATCATTTTTCTCCCAAGAATTCAATCATGATCCAAAATATTTTCAACACAGAATATAAATAAATTTAAGCCTTACGGACACATCACGGTAAAACAGCGGTCCCGTACGTTCACTAAAGTTAAGCAACATCGAGCCTGGTCAGTACGTAGATGATTGACTGCTTGGGAATACCATGTGCTGTAAGTTCAGAATTAATAATTGGTGATGCCTAATTCCATTTAGATTCGTTATATTCACGCAAATACCCTTGGGAAAGGTAGGAATGCATCTCGTCTCTCCTTAGCTATGGGTTAATTAGTAAGACATATCATTAAAATATTATTATAAAAAAAAAAATTTAAGCATATCACCCAAGCAAGGTGGGAGTGCAACTAGCATGCAAAAGGTTACAGAGAGTGAGAGTAAGAGAAGTGTTTGAGGAAAGGATAAAGAGGAGGACAGGGATGGAGATCAAAACATCAGAAGATGTCGAGTGACATTTGAATATTTGAAGATTATAGATATCAGGGAAGCAAGTAAGAGGAAGGGAGTTCCACTGTTGGGAAGTGTGAGGGAAGAATCTGTTGGAGAAGAAGAGGCGGTTACATTTAACTGTTTCGGCAGTGAAAGGGTGGGGCCGAGATACCAACCTAGTAGCACACTTAAATTCATGCAGTCGGAGTACCAGTGAAAATAGTTTGTCAGAGTAAAAGCCATGAAAATATTTGTAGAAAAGACAGAGGGAAGACACATCACGTCTCTGAAAAAGTGACTGCAGTCAAGATGCCAGGATAGGACCTATCACATTGCATATCCTCTTTGGATTTTGTTGATGAACGGAGTGGGGGCACCAGCTCATATATGGCAACAGTATTTAAGGATGACTGGTAGATTTGAAAGATGGACTCAGGCGGAAAAAAAAAACTTCTGGCGCGACAAAGAAAACCAACTTTCCTTGCGGTAGATGTAGCTATTGATTCAATACAGTTGTTCCACCTCAGTTCAGTGGAAAACGTGAGACCAAGAAGGCGTAGAGAGATGCTCTCGTGATGTTGAGCATCAGCCATGCTGATAGGAGGCAGAGAGGTTTTTCTATGGTGGGTAAACGAGAGCAGTTTTGTTTTGGAGGCATTCAAGTTTACAAACCATTTTCCTGTCCCAGTCATCCGCAGATTGGAGGTTCTGTTTCCTTCAATTTTCTAGTCTATATTCTTCCCATTTTCATTTTTTTTTTCAAAAAACATTTCCATCACATTTCCTTACGTTCACCATTCATCTATTTCTGTTTTAGTTCACTGTAGCTGTGCAAGATATTTTTTCTCATCTTGTTTATAAAACTATCATTCGGCCGAGCAGTGAATATTGCTGCCACATATAGCCTAGTGCTCTTCATATCTCATGAGTCTTGAAAAAAATGTTCATAAGAAGGGTCTGTAATATTATTCGTCCTGACCTGGTATCTTGGCTTCAGTCACTTTCCCGCCTCCGTAAGATGGCTTCCCTCTGTTTATTTCTATTTATAGAAATATTTTCATGTCAGTTGTTTCGATGTGGTTTCTTCCTTGGTACCTCGACTAGATGAATTTAAACGCAATATTAAATTGGCAAATACGCCTCATCGTTTTACTGTTGAAAAAGATGCAACCGTAAGTTCTATTCTAATAGTTTCCTTACTTGCACTCTGTGGTGGGGTATTTCTTGCTTCTCTGCTGCCTGCAATCTTAAAACAATAAATGTAATATCAGTTGCCAGTTTTTTTGAAATCTGTTCATTTGTAGTCTTTCTCCTCGCTTATTACTTTCCCGTTTTCTTTAACCCTCAGTAACCCTTTGTGTTTTAGTGGCACTATCGTCTTGCATGGGGAGAAACGGTTAAGACAATTCTTCTCTAATCTCATTTTTTTGTTGCTAAATGTGTTCAGCCTAATCCTGAAAGCTTTATACCACAAAAAATTCTTATGTTTGGAAATTTGATAAAATTTTGTCTAGTGCGCAAAAATTAATTAAAATGAAAACGCTTTTTTTTCTATGTATTCTGTAATTAGTTTATTTTTTTTTAAGGTGTGCTGTCAACTTTTTCATATATCTAATAATTTCATCAATTTCGCCTTCTCCTGTTTATTTCTTTTCAACTCTCGTTCTTCATTGTCGTCCATATCTTTTTCAATGGAGAATTTTCCCATAATTCCCTTCTCACGGTCTTGACAATAACAATAATTATTTATTTTATTCTTTTTTGGTAATTTTAGCTTTTGTGCGTTAAAACTATGGCGCATTTTCTGCAAATGATGCAAACAAAAACAATAATAACAAAAAAAAACGAAAAATAGTAAGGCCGTTTTCACGTTAAACAAGTCCTGTGTTATTTTGGGAATAGGTCGAAGGTCACTGATGACATATTTGACATGTCAGTTGACAGTTTGGTCTTATTGGACAGTTTAAGTGGGTGGTGGAAATTTAAAGAAGTTGAACAATATAAAGGGGTTAAATCTAGTGGAATATTTCAATTCAAGGACATATTTTGAGTTGTATTTTTCAATATTTGCATTCACAGCGCACTTGTCATAATAAGGTCTTCTTTAATAATAATAAAAAAAACATAATAAACCAATGTGCATGCCTGGAGCCATGTCAAAGGGTGTCAATGAGGGTAACAGTTATTTGCGTTGAAAACTTATTTATAGTAGAGCAATTTTTTTAAAAAAAAAAAAGTTCACTGTCCCATTTTCTTTGATACGTCCTGAAGACTTGTGGCATAGCAGTGACGAGACATTTTCTCAAGATATCTAACCATTAGGAAATAGTTCACAAAGTCGCTACATGCTTTTCTCAGGTGAACTGAGGCAAAATGAAAACCTGCCACAGTTTGAACCCGGATCGCTGACACCATTCAGTTTTAACTTAACTATTATGGCACCTTATATTTCCGAGGTTAAACATGTAAATTAAATATGAATTACATCTACACATACACATACGCATGCAAATTCATTCATATATATATATATATATATATATATATATATATATATATATATATATATATATATATACCTACGCCACAAACACACACGTGCACACAAACATACGCGGCAGCACAAATACACACACACACACATATATTATTTTCTCCATATCCATAGAAACTAATATTTCGCTTGAGGATGAGACAGAACTAGGTACTTTAATTTAATTTAATTTCTCTAATTGAAACATGGTAATTCGTATCTAGCGATGGAATCATATTTCTTATAAAAATAATTATATATATATATAATGAAATGGCCAAAGTCTGACAATTATTTTGAGACATTTTTATGTTTAACATTCTTTTTATAGATACAAATATTTAAGTAAATGCTCTGTTTATAATAAACAACATTTACCGGCCTGAATGTCCGGGAAATTTTCACAGAAAATATTCATCCTCTGACAGGATTCGAATCTGTAACCTATACGAAACGCGTCATTTAGCTTGACGTGCCTTTACCGATTTGGCCACGAAGGAGCGGTCGGTTAGCAGGACATTCAGGCCGGCAAATGTTGCTTAATACTGTTTATCTTAAACAGAGCATTTACTTTAATAATTGTATCTAGAAAAAGAATGTTAAACATAAAAATGTCTTAAAATAATTGTCGGACTTTGTCCATTTCACAATATGTGACGTCATTTGTTTATATTTGATACGGCATGAGCAGATATGAATGTACGTGAGATATTCATAGAAGATTGAAGTTTAAATACAGTAAATTCGACCTTGCTAACCAAACGCTCCTCTGTGGCCAAATCGGTTAAAGGCACGTCAAGCTAAATGACGGTTCCGTATAGGATACAGGTTCGAATTCTGTGGAGATTTCTGGGACATTCAGGTCGGTAAATGTTGTTTAATACTGTTTATTATAAACAGAGCATTGACTTAAATATTTGTATCTATAAAAAGAATGTTAAACATAAAATGTCTTATATATATATATATATATATATATATATATATATATATATGAGGGTAGGGACTAACTGTACGTTTCTGTACTAACCACACAAAAGTTTGTTACAGTTTAGCTAGCCTAAACATCAATTACAAGAAGACACAACGTCTGTTTCTTTGAAAAAGGTTCAGCCAAACATCCAAATTACAGAGTGATTTCCTAAGCATAGCTTAGATGTAGCAGAAGGCCGAAAGTATGGGATATCCAGTGAGGATCGACCTCACTACTCAGACGTAAATTGATCTAGCGAGACAAGCTTGCCAACCATTATATTAAGTCCAAGTGCCGAACATGTAAATTAAATATTGGAGATGCCAAAATCAAACAAATAGTACAGCACGGTCCTATTTTTTATTTTTTTTTAAACTTGTCAAAACTTGCACAATGCTTTTTAATCTAATATAAACTGGGGCTATGCCTGCTTTTTTGACTCGGGTAAAACTTGATCTTTGTCATTATTTTAAATCTAATATTAAACCAGGCTTATTTACACCCTTTTTATTCTACTTTAAACCGATCCTGTGTCAGAATTTTTTAGTATAATATAAACCAGACCTATACCTATCTTTTTTCACTCTGGTATAAAACAGGGCCTTTGTCAATATTTTGTTTTAATTTAGTATAATTTAATTTTGTTTTAATTTCGTATAATTTAATTTAATTTAGTATCTTCACCTTTTTGACTGTAGTGTTAACCAGTTTTCAACCTGACTATTCATTTATTCTTTCCACATGTCTTCAGCATTAACTTCCCCAAAAGAATTGTTGTTAAGTTAACGAGATTAAATTTCCATTAATTATTTTAAAAACTAAATAATAAAGTAAATCAATTAAGAACAATTAATTTCAAAATAAAATTGATATATGGTTAAATAAATCAACGTAACCATTCCATGTAGCGATGAAGGGAGACAAAATTTATTTTGGTTCCTTAAGTGAAAATAAAAGTTACATTATTTTTATTATTTTTTTTATATAATTATTCGACATTATTAAATGTTCACGTTCTTTTTTATCCATTGTCTTTGGTGGAATTTCAGGCAATCTCATGATTCCATACTTCCAGAATTTCTTTTCTCAGCAAAGAATGTTTATTCGCCTTCCCAGTAACAGAACTACTTTTTTCCTTTTTTTCTTTTAGAGAAAAAATTCTATAAAAATTGTAATAAATAAACTGACAAAACGTAATATATGTGGACTACAGCCCCTCTTACTTCTATGTGCCGTGTCCGTCAGGACGTTGGCGATCATGGCTCTCCACAATTCCATGTCCTTTTTAGGTTTTAATAAATTTTGCCTTTTTGTTAACTCTCCTAAACTCTGTTCTGTCATCCATTTACTCAGACTAGCTAGGTAGGTTACACGTTGTTGTCTCTCTCTCTCTCTCTCTTGCCTTCAATCTGCCCCGTGAGTATCAAATTATCCAAGTCCTCTTTCCTCATTATGTACCCTAGAAATGTCTACTGTCTCTTTCTGATGTTAATTACAGGGTATATTTTGTTTCCATTTTGTGTAAAATTTCCTCATTGCATACATGCTCTGTTCATGGTATTTTCATCACCCTCCTGTTGAACCATATTTATTTTGCGTCAAATCATTTCTTCATCTTTGAGGATATTGTCCAGCATTCACTATCTTATGCGTAAGAATTTAGTACTTTTTTTTTTTCTTTTTTTTTGTTTCTAACGAAATTTTCTTGTTTTTTAATATTTTGCTTAGATTCGGAAGGCATCTTTTTTTTTATTTAAATGCGCCTTCGGATTTCAGTGTCGCATTTTCGTCGTCTGTTAAAACATTCCCCAGGTATTTATACCGTACTATTTGTTTGATTTTGGTATCTCCAATATGTAATTTACATGTTCGCCACTTCGCCGTAGTGTAATAGTTAGCAAGCTTGTCTCGCTAGATCAATTTACGACCATTTTCTGCAAAATTTCGTCATTTCACACATGCTCCGTTCATGGTATTCTCAGCATCCTCATGTTGAACCATATTTATTTTGCCTCAAGTCATTTCTTCATCTTTGAGGATATTGTCCGGCATTCAGTGTCATATAGAAGAACTGATATTGCGTTAGAGATTAGTAGTGAGTTCGATCCTCACTGAGTGCCCCATACTTTTGGCCTTGTGCCATATCTAAGCTACGCTTAGTAAATCACTATCTAATTTGCATGTTGGGCTAACACCTAACTCCCCAAACTGCAACTCCCTTGATTATTATGAGCGGGACGAGATCCCAACAAAACTCCTTGTAACATCAAACATGAACTGAAAGAAATCATTATGACAGCATTCACGAAAGAATGAGACCGTCCAGAAAAGTTGATGGAGATTCCGATGTCGTCTGGGGGTCTTGGTTGAAGCCAAGGACAATTTTATTGAATAAATTTACTCTTTTTTAATTTCAAGATATTTTTTTTGTGCAATTTTGATAAATTTATGTTAAAATAAAATGTCAGTGTTATTTTCCTTTTTGCGTCATTTAGACGACAATTTATCCATCGCACCTTGTAGTTAGATAAATAGAAAGATAGATAGACAAATAGATAGATGTGTGTGTGTGTGTGTGTTTGTGCGTACCTGCGTGTGTATTTCATTATACATTACTGACAAAATATATATATATATATATATATATATATATATATATATATATATATATTCACATATATATATATATATATATATATATATATGCGTGTGTGTGTATGTGTGTGTGTTTCTCTCTCACTCTCTCTCTCTCTCTCTCTCTCTCTCTCTCTCTCTGTGCGCGCGTATGTATTTAGAGAGAGAGGAGAGACGTATATCCCACACCCTAATGCTTTGATAAGGCCTCTCGTAAAAAATATTTGACTTTTTATATATTCGCATACTTACCCTGAAAACAGCAGGAATGCAATTTTTATTGTAAATTCATCTTAATGAGAAGCACCGAGGAGGTTTTATGAGAAGGTGGAAGTTTGGGGTGGGGGTCACACAAAGAAGGGAAACGCTTTCAATCTAGAAGATTCTTTGACACATAATTCATTTCAAAGTAGTTTTAAAGTGGCCAAATATTTATTCAGTGTTTGGAATTTCAGTCAGAAATCACTTCTACAAACCTCTCCTCTCAACAGGCCTGCTTTTTTTTTTTTTTTTTTCTTATTCATTCCCTTCATATTAATTCTATTTCTTTCTTTCTTATTTAGATGTTTATTTTATTAATACTATTTTTTGATATTTTCTTTTTATTTTAGTATTAATATTATTGCTGTTAAACACTTCGGTCTCTTTCCATTTGTAATTTGAACTCATGCCAGCCAAGGAGTTACGTGATGATTTTGGCTATATTTTCCATGAATAAAAGCCTTATTACTTAGATATTAATATTTTTTCCCCCAGATGTTTCTTTCTTTTTTAACCATTTCACCCCATGCAAGGTAATAAAGCCACTAAGACCCGGGAGGTACTGACTGAAAAAACACAAGAAAAACAAAGAGAAACATTCTTAAAAGGCTAGAACAATAGAAGAGTAATCAAGAAGACGGTAGATAACGGTTGACATTGCATTTAAATTTTTGAAGTTATAACGTGACTGGAAAGCAAGAAGCCGAGAGATATTTCCATAAGCTAGAAGTGCGATTTAAAGAAACTGCTAGCTTTGAACTTGTACGTAGCCAATTCAACTGTTAGTAGATGAAACTGTGTTGCCAATTTGACAGTACTTAAATTTATAAAGTCTGGGTACCATAGCGCAGAGTTCGTCAGAAAAGCTACCATGAAAGCGTTTATCGTCTTCTGTAGTTTGAAGTATAGTAATGACATTTTTACATACACAAGAACGGTTATACGTATATTCCAAAACATCTTCATAGAAAAATCCTTGTGAATAAATATAATGGCGGTTTACTTGATTTCCGAATCTAGCCGTCGAATATGGCCGCCAGCCAATCCCTGTTTCAGACGTCTGCCCAGGTTAATTTGGGCTTGTTCAACATCCACCTATTCCAACTGTTATTTATACTGGAACTATACTAAGCGGGACTTAGTTACAATTTCTTTGAGAATGTGTATGAAATGGCGTATTCATCAGTTTATACAAGGCCAGTACAGTGAAATCTTCGGTCACGATGACTTGTGACTTAGCAAAACCATCGACGGCTTCCAGACAGTTCGGATAAACCAATTGTAATTACAAAGCTTGAGTCAGCATATGTCATGGTCTTCAAGCGTTTTCATACATGGCCGAACACTGTGATCGCCTCCCCAGACCGATAACTTAAGGAAGTCACTTTCCCGACAAATTGACCACGGCAAGAAACCCACGTCTCATGGTCTATCTACTCGGCTACACGTCTGTCTTTCTATCGTTCGTTCATCTTTGTTCATCATCAGGAACGTTAATACTATATGTGTCATAGATCAGTACTACTGAAAATGTGGGCAGCGGAACACGAGGCATCGTCTGCTGGTACGCGGAGAATTTCCGGGAAACAAAGAACCAGTAGTCACGTTCCACGCCACGTGAGACTGGCGGGATATCTGAATCGTGTTTTTTTTTTTTTTTAGCATTTTCATTTTAGTTATATATTTATTAAATCTACATTTTTCAATTACTCACTGATGTTAAAAGTCATTGCTACATGCAACTAACAAATGCGACATAATGAATAGCAAAACAGTGAACTAAAATATGTGTGTAAACACCATCATGATGGCGTGTCACTGTGCGGGAACCGTACCTAGATATACTAAAATACCATTTTCATGGACATGTATTTCTACAAACTCAATATAAAATAAAAGGAAAAATGATGCAACTTTTATTTTTATTATTTTTTTTATATAATTATTCGACATTATTAAATGTTCACGTTCTTTTTTATCCATTGTCTTTAGTGGAATTTCAGGCAATCTCATGATTCCATACTTCCAGAATTTCTTTTCTCAGCAAAGAATGTTTATTCGCCTTCCCAGTAACAGAACTACTTTTTTTCATTTTTTCTTTTAGAGAAAAATTCTACAAAAATTGTAACAAATAAACTTAGAAAACGTAATATATGTGGACTATAGCCTCTCTTTCTTCTATGTGCCGTGTCCGTCAGGACGTTGGCGATCATGGCTCTCCACAATTCCATATCGTCTTCAGGTCTTAATAAATTTTTCCTTTTTGTTAACACTTCTAAACCCTGTTCTGTCATCTATTTACTCAAACTAACTAGGTAGGTTACACGTTGTTTTTCCCTGTCTCTTTTGCCTTCAATCTGCCCCGTGAGTATCAAATTATCCAAGCCCTCTATCCTCATTATGTACCCTAGAAATGTCTACTGTCTCTTTCTGATGTTAATTACAGGGTATATTTTGTTTCCATTTTGTGTAAAATTTCCTCATTGCATACATGCTCTGTTCATGGTATTTTCATCACCCTCCTGTTGAACCATATTTAATTTGCGTCAAATCATTTCTTCATCTTTGAGGATATTATCCGGCATTCACTATCTTATACGTAAGAATTTAGTACTCTTTTTTTTTTTTTTTTTTTTTTGTTTCTAACGAAGTTTTCTTGTTTTTTAATATTTTGCTTAGATTCGGAAGGCATCTTTTTTATTTAAATGCGCCTTCGGATTACAGTGTCGCTTTTTCTTCGTCTGTTAAAACATTCCCCAGGTATTTATACCGTACTATTTGTTTGATTTTGGTATCTCCAATATGTAATTTACATGTTCGCCACTTCGCCGCAGTGTAATGGTTAGCAAGCTTGTCTCGCTAGATCAATTTACGACCATTTTCTGTAAAATTTCGTTATTTCACATATGCTCCGTTCATGGTATTCTCAGCATCCTCATGTTGAACCATATTTATTTTGCCTCAAGTCATTTCTTCATCTTTGAGGATATTGTCCGGAAAATTTGTTATGTCAACGATGACTGGCTTTAGAATGTATAAATCATCATGTCCTTATCTTTAGTACCGATAGTTTCCCAACGACCCTTAAAGCGGATATATCTAAAAAAAAAAAAAAATTGGAGAGGGCATACAGTACCCCGAATCTTCCTAGCTAGATAGGAAAGCTTCGCACTTCCTTCGCACATTGGAAAATAAAGAAAAAGAAACTGGCGCCGGGCCACCTCTGATAGTTTGAGAAGCGCTGTTATAGATAACAAAAATGCTATATTTATTTTTTTTTAAGAAATTACACCCCGAGCAAGACGGGAAGCCAGTAGTACGCAAGGGGTAACAGAGAGTTGGAGCGAGAGCAAAGAGGAGTGATAGAGGAAAGGATGAAAAGAAGGATAGTGGATAGATCAGGGCATCTGGAGACGTCGATTGACATTACATTTGAAAAGTTGGAGATTATAGCTATCAGGGAAACAAGAAATGGGGAGAAGTGCGAGACATGAAGCTATTAGAGTAGAAGAGACAGCAACATTTAACAGCTTTGACAGTGAAAGGGTAAGAGCGAGATGTCAGCCTTGTTGAACGCTTAAATTCATGGGAACCGGCTAAAGCAGCCCATTGGGAGAGTTACAATGAAAGTATTTCTAAAAAAGACAGAGGGAGGCAACGGCACGTCTATTAGCTTAGAGCTGACATTTTTACGAACTCTATACTCTGATTTAAAATATGCCTGTATATTTTTTAATTAGTCGGCTTAAGGGTCACAAATCTTCACAGCGTTGATTGGCGCTGAATAATCATAAAGAATTGGACCAAATAAGGGAAATCATATCACTTAAGGACTTTCAAGAGTAGCAACAACTAAAATGGATATCATATGTAACTCGAAGAGAAAATAATAACATTATCAAGATTGACTGATTCATTTTCTAAGGCATATGAACACCTTGAAGGTTATACATGAAAACATTTTTAGATTGTAAGAATAATAATGGTTTAGTGATAAAAATATTAAAGATTAACCCATAGCTGGTGAGAAGGTAGATTTATACCTTTCCCAAGGGTATTTACGCGAAATTGAATATAATGAACCGAACGGGGATTAGAACTCGGCTCTTCGATTAAAAATTTCGACCCATTATCACCGCACATACAAGTTTACAGCACCTGATATTCCCAAGCGGCCAGACATCTAGGTACTAACACGTCCAGGCTCGACCTTGTTGAATTTCGGTAGTCGTACATCAACGTGATGTTACTGTTAACCTTCAAATAAAAGCTTGATAAGCAAGCACCCCAACTAATACCAGAAATATTAATAACATTTAATGAGATTAAAAAAAATGTTCAACTGAAAAAATATCTATATATAAAAAAGAGGATGTCTGTGTGCCTGTCTGTCTTTCTGTGTGATAACTTTTCATTCGAGATCCATCGAACCGAATTTGACCAAACTTGGCACATTCATTGTACAATGTAAGCAATAGGATCTTAGAGTAAAAAAAATCAATAATCGATAAAACCGATCAAAAATCGATAAATTCAACATTTTTCCTCCGATTTAGTTCAAGCTCGGTATGTAGGTTACTTACATCATGGAGAGCTCAACGATACCTCGTTTTTATTTATACGCCACTGCGTTTAGCGAAAAAGAGCGAAAAGGGAAAAATCGATTTCAACAAAAATCCATTTCAACACAAATTTTAAACTAAAAACTCCTTCAATTTTCAAGCAATCTAATACAAGCTTCATGCAATTGTAGCCAACAATAAGTTGATTGTTTAACAGTCATTTCACTTGCTAACTGAGTCCACCCAAACAGGTGAAACTCACGAAAACAGCGTAAAATGGCAATTTTTACTGATTTTTTTTTCTTAATTTTCGTTGATCTTTCAACCAATTTTCATGAAACTTAACAATTGCTTTATAAATGTATACTCTTTACATCATTGGTAGTACACTGGTAAATTGAATTTGAAAAGGTCCAAAATAATTGTGGTTTGAAGTGGGTCTTCATCTTGTCTGTTTTACCCGTTCATGTCTACGGCTAACTTCGATTGAATAAATACAGACTAATTCTGTTATATCAGTAATTGCATTAATTCAAAATGTTTTTGTTTTTTTTATGAAAGTACTTTAAAGTAATTAAAGAAGATAGATTCTGATACATCTAAACATGATGCTGTTTTTGCTCCATCTTAATTGAACGCTTTTTTCTTATCATCCAGCTGGCTATGGCTGCTAGGATTGTATAAATTTCAACTGAGAGTAATGCTAACTGTTCGGCCAAAAAATAACGAACGTTTCCTTGTAAAAAAATGGCTAATAAGACAAAAAATATATTGTTAAATGTATGAGACTTAAAAGAACAACATATGTTAGATCAGCTGCTAAGAAAGTTGGTTCACTGTGGCGTGTGAACGTATTTTTCTCTCCAGAATGTACCATTCGTCCATACTTAGAATGTCGCTGCCACATATGATCCGGTGCTCCTGCTATTTACCTTGAGGTCCTTGACAAAATCCAAAGAAGAATCAGCAATATTATCGGTCCTAACCCGGCGGCTCGGCTTCAGTCAGTTTCCTGACACCGTAAGGCTGCCCCTTTGTGTCTTTTCTATAAATACTTTCGTGGTAATTGTTCGGATGAGCTCTTTGCTATGGTACCTAGAATTTTTTTAAAATTTAAGCGCTGTACCAGACTGGCATCGACATCTCATCAATTTACACTTGAGCTAGCTAGATTAAGCCGTAAGTTCTATGCTAACAGTTTCTTTTCTTGCGTTTATTGCTTGTGGAACTCCCTTCCTGTTCTATTCTTTCCAGCCAACTTTAATCTACCAAAATTTAAATGCAATGTCAATCGCTATCTACTGTCCATCTGATTACTCTTTTCTCTTTCTGTTCATTATTAATGTTTCTTTTTCTAATTCTTTCACATCCAGTAACCACTTTTGTCTTAGGGGCTTTACAGTCTTGCATGGGGCGGTGGGGGGGACAAATTAAATTGTTTTTAAGTCAAGAAATCTCTGTATAGATATTCCAAGACTGAAGCACCAAGAAGAAAAATTGGTTCGATATAGCTCGTGACGATGCCTTTCTTGTTTCAGTTTTTGGTGTTTTGTTTAATGTGATTTTCAAGGAGTCTTGCCAATCAATCCCGTCCGAGTAAAATTCTACCGTCGTAGCTCGTCGGCACTTTACCCAGGACTATTAAAGTCGGGCTTAATTCCATCAGAAGCATTTTTTTATAAATTTTCGCCACATCCAACACCATGAGAGTCGACACTGCCCGCCATTTACAAGGGTTCCAGATCTAATCTCCACCAACTGTTCTCCTTTCAGTATCTGCCCGATTCCATTTATCGGATACCCGCGGGTGGTCCCCTCACAGCTGACCCAGAAGTATGAAACATTTTGAAAGCTTATGCAAGAAATATGTTAAGTATAGCATGCAGAATTAGAAGTGTGATAGGTCCGGCTGGTTCTTCAGAATTTACACACACGTACACAAATTAGACCTAAACATATACACACACACATACTTACATACATACATACATACATACATATATATATATATATATATATATATATATATATACATATGTAACCTGGATATAAGAGACCCTGATATAAGAGAAACCCGTATATAAGAGAGATTTTCTCTGGTCCCAAATTAGAGCCTGTGTTAATGTATATAAAATAGACCAAACCCAGATATAAGAGAAACCCTGATATAAGAGACTCCTTCTCCGGTCCCGACAACTCTCTTATATCCGGGTTACACTGTATATATATATATATATATATATATATATATATATATGTGTGTGTGTGTGTGTGTGTGTGTTAAATATCGGCATGGCTAAATTTATACAAATACCTTCTTACGCGCACAAATACACACACATATATTTGGAGTACAAGACCGAAAGCAGAGGGCACACAGCGAGGCTCAAACTCATATTATCATTTTCTAAGCGTAGACACGCATATATATATATATATATATTTTTTTTTTTTTTAGTTATTTTTTAAATGAATACTCATATTTGATTAGATGCACTGTTTTTTTTTATCTATTTATAAAGCAATATATTTATTTAGGCCGGTAGATGTAACTCAAAGAATATGCTGTTTAATAAATACATTTAAAAAGAAGGGGTGTTTGGCGGAGTTAATTGCGTCTTAATGCTCTTTTTTCACACAGACAGTGCCCAGTTGGCCCTAGCATACTGTGCAAAAGTAAAAAGCCAACCATCACACCCTGTATATATAAACTAAAGTTTGCGTTTAAGCCTGACGTCCCTCCGTGTTAACCTCAATGGCCACCTCTATATATTTACCTAAGATCTGAGTAATTTAACAGGAAATATAGCATACTTAATTTAATATATATATATATATATATATATATATATATATATATATATATATATATATATATGTCCCATACGTTCGGCTTTTGTGCCACATCTAAGCTATGCTTAGAAAATAACTATATATATATATATATATATATATATATATATATATATATATATATATATATATATTGTATCTTTAAGAGGTTACAAACAGAACAAGGTGGTACTAGTGTGAAATGAAATTGCAACACAGGCTTAGATGCAAGAAAGTGAGGTTTATTGTAAAAGACAGTGCAGTGCTGAAAGACATGGAATCGGTTAACAGGCTAGTAATTCCGAAGCAAGGACATCTACCAACCGCTCCACGCGGTCAAATGTGGAACAAGGGCGAATTTAACGTGGGGTATCCAAAAATACACCGTATAAAAAGGGGTCGGGTATCCCGTTACCCGAGAACAGATTCTGCCCTTCGACAGAGTCAGAGAGTTTGACACGAATCACAAACTAATTCCCGAAGCATGTTTATTTACCTCACCTCTCCGCTTTGGCAAAAGGACGTTTTTTTTTAATGCAAAACCGAGCATGTAGGATAGGGTAAGCATTCCCCGTAGACCCTGTATACACGGGGTCAGGTAGCTGTCTACCACCCCAGACGAGTGCCTGCCCTTCGGTAAAGCCTCATCTGGATTCCTCTCTGCCCGAAGACAGAGAGTTCGACCAGTATAGCTGGAGAGGAATCTACAACGAATTGCCGAAGCGAGGTTATTTACTTTACCTTCCCGCGGGGCAGTATGTGGCACAAGGCCGATTTTTAATGCGGGACAAAACCGAGCCCATATACTTGGGAAAAAATTGACAAAAAGTGAAAGGACCCAAAGAGTATGAGTTCAATACCCGGTTAAGGCGGTGGAGAACTTGGTGAGAGGAAATATACAAGAGATAACTGATAACTGACTTCCATTAGACATGGCATGTGGAACTAGAACAGTCTACCCCAGCGAACGAAACAAAGGGTTCAGTTCGACATTCCAACCACTTGTAGAAGGCTGGAGCGTACAACGGCCGAAACGTGATAAATATGGCGGTAAAGATGAGGACAATAGTGCGAATAATGTAAATAGTATACACGGTGATGTATATATGTCGGTATAGATGTATGCATGTTCTTTTTCTTAAATCTTCACATTTTTAAGACGCCGTCACAACCATTGAGCTTACTCCCTGCCGCTATTATTTTCTGACATTTAAAGTGTTGTATCCGTTTGTCTGCTTTACAAAGCATTACTTAAACGAATACTATGTGGCTTCTCTTACAAGACCAACCTGATCATAGTGAAATATTTGCCGTTCGTCAGCATTTGTGATATGCTTATTCAACACTTTAAGGTTTTTTTTTTTCGCCAATAATAAGGAATTAAAAGCTAGATATTCCAGACAATGTTTCCAAAGAAGGCAGCACTCTGGTATGGAAAGAAACTGACAAAATCTCAAGTAGTATAAATAACAACACTTGTGGATATGTGGCCCTCTCGTTAATGATCATAAAGATACGGTACACGTTGGAAGTCATCAATTACTTGCTGTCACGCACTTTGACAGCTTTCATACAAAGATTTAACCACTGCAACGCGAGAAAACACGAGAAAATTAGGGATTATGGATCAGGGTGAAAAGAAAAACAGATGAAAAAGGCGATGAAAGGCTGAGGAAACGGGGGGAAGTGGAAATACCATAAAAAAAAATATATATATATATATATATATATTTGGAAAATAAAATTAAAAAAAAATACAGCGGAGAATGAATTGAAGGTTACTTGAAAAAAATCGCTTCAAAGTTAGAGGAAGTCATATTTTTTTTTCTTTTTTTCCATTTGTGACAGTGATAGATGCAATTTGAACGAAAGAAGTAACAGGGGAAAAAATGAAGAAAAGATAATTCTTCAAACGGATAAGATGGAGGACATTTATAGACCAAATTTTATTTTATTTTTAGATGAATAATAATAATAATAATTATAATTATTATTAATAATAATAATAACAATAATATTGTAATTATTGTTGTTATTGCTATTGATTTTATTATAGTTGATTTTAGTGTTATTGTTTTTATTACTGTTATTACTATTGTTATTGTTAATTTTAGTGTTGTTATTGTTATTGTTTTTATTAATATTATTATTGATATCATTGTTAATTTTAGTGTTGTTATTGCTATTATTGTTTTTATTAAATTTACTATTATTGACATTGTTGTCAATTTTAGTTTTGTTATAATTTTTATCAAATTTATTATTATTGATATTTTTGTCAATTTTAATGTTATTATTGTTTTTATTAAATTTATTATTATTATTGACAATATTGTCAATTTTAGTGTTGTCATTGGTATTATTGTTTTTATTAAATTTATTATTATTATTGACATTATTGTCAATTTTAGTGTTGTCATTGTTATTATTGTTTTTATTAAATTTATTATTATTATTGACAATATTGTCAATTTTAGTGTTGTCATTGGTATTATTGTTTTTATTAAATTTATTATTATTATTGACATTATTGTCAATTTTAGTGTTGTTATTGTTACTATTATTTTTATTAAATGCATTATTATTGACATTATTATTAATTTTAGTGTTGTTATTGTTATTTTTGCTTTCATTAATGTTATGATTATTGACATTATTGTTAATTTTAGTGTTGTTATTGTTATTAATGTTGTTGTTATTCCTGTTGATAATGTTATTGCTATTGTTGTTATTATTACCGTTGTTATTGTAACTATTGTTGTTATTTACAATATGGCTTTCTACTCTCTAGCTGCACATGACAGGCAGATAGATAGACAGATAGATAGATAACTATTACAAAGATAAGGCACAGTGGCTAAAATATGGAGCCCCCAGTGAGGATCGAACTCTCTACTCAGTCGCAGTTGATATACCGAGGCAAGCTTGCTACCCATTACACCATATCGATGTACCCTAATCAATTTTATAAGCGTATCTTGGATGTAGGCACAAGGTCGAAAGTGTGGAGCACCTGGTAAGGATCTAACTCGCTACTCGGTCGTCACTGATCTCACAAGACACGCACTTGCTAACCATTAAACTACGTCGAAGTGCCCAAGATAAATAGTTATAGCGATTTTCTAAGCGTAGCTTAGAGGCGGCACAAGACCGAAAATAATGAGCATCCAGTAAGGATCGAACTCTTTACTCCGTCTTAATTGCTCAAGCGAGACAAGCTGGCTAATTATTATATCATGTCGAAGTACCCAAGATAGATATATAGATATAAAGAGACAAGCATTATCTATCAATTGAATGTATGCATATCTTTCTATCTCCCACAATATCTCCATTTTCTTACTTTAGATTAACAGATTCTCAATAGATAAATAAGTATGCAAATATTCCCAGTAATACATAGCTTTATAATATCGTATCCCATTTTCGAGGTTATATCTTTCTTACTACCTAGGAAAATTTTATATATCTGAAATAAAAAAGGAATTATTAAAAAATATACATTCCTATATATTTATTTGCAATGTGTTGAACAGCTACGTAGTTGTACAATAACATCTCAGACGATTAAATAAGATATTTATGAGAAAACAGATATTATGAGGTGATATTAACATTAGTTGATTAATACTAATATTATTTTGAAAATACTGAGTTGCGTAATAGAAACTTAACGAAGTGCTAAAGTCACATAGATGCGAAGATGATATATATATATATATATATATATATATATATATATATATATATATATATATATATATATATATGGTGGTTCTGCTGCGTACTTAGAGATTATAAAAGATTCTGCAATGTTATCAGTCCTGAAGTGCCATCACGGCTTCAATCTCTTTCCCAACGTTGTAACGTAGCTTCACTGTGTCCTTTCTAGGAATATTTTCATGGTAACTGTGTTGATGAGCCTTCCTCTCTGGTACATCGACTTTACGAATTTCAGCGCAGCACTAGATTGGCTGTTAGGTCTCATCATTTTAGAATTCCAATGCCTAGATGTAACCGTATGTTCTTTGCTAACAATTTCTTCTCTCACAATTCTTGTTTGTGCAACTATCTTTCAGTTTCTTGATAGATAGATAGATAGATAGATAGATAGATAGATAGATAGATAGATAGATAGATAGATATGAACAGACTGAAATAGACGTATGGGTGGATAGATAGATATATAGACAGGTTAGAAGAGATATAGATAGATAGATATGAACAGACTGAGATAGACGTATGGGTGGATAGATAGATATATAGTTAGGTAAGAAGAGATATAGATAGAT
>CAHIKZ030000198.1:247500-262500 GCA_903632075.3 Acanthosepion pharaonis
AATGAAAACCTGAGACACAGATAAAAAAGAAAAAAAAGAAGAAGAAAAGGAAGAAAAAATAAAGACGAAAACCTTAAGAGAAAAAGAATTAAAGATGAAAACTCTTATATATCGTCCCTATGAACACTAATCGACATGTTCCAATCCACATAAATACGTTGGACACTATTGTAAGTGCGGTTAATATGATAATTAGTCCACCACTAGCAGTAGTTTACCTACTTCATGTCGCTGGCGAGTATTGTATTTTGTTGATGTTTTAAAGATTATCATTTCATTTGCGACCTCCGTTTGGTTATTCCCCATTCAGTAACCTTTTCTAGATTACAACAAAAAGATAGAAAGAAAAAGTGATGGAGCGCAAAAGAATGTAAACGAAAGAAAGAGGCAAAGATGGATGAATATAAAAGACAAGAAGAAAAAAGAGGAAACTAAAAAGAGAGAGGGAAACACAGAGGAAAACACAGATGGAAAGATGTCAAGAAAAAGAAAGAAAGAATGAAAGAGAGAAAAGGATGAAAATAAATAAATATAAACGAGAACAGAGACGAAAAAGAACAGATAATTGGAAAGAAAGAAAAAAGAAAGAAAGAAAGAAAGATAGATAGATAGATAGATAGATAGATAGATAGATAGATAGATATTTTGAGCCTAAAATAAATAGAAAACAATATAGAGAGATGGAAAGGACGAATAAAACAATTAAGAAAACAAAGAAAAAAATAAAGGAAGAAGACAACGAAACCTGGACAGAAAAATAAAATAAAAGAAAGACTAAAGAAAAAAAGAGAAAAAAAACTAAGGGAAGGAAGAAGAAAGAAAGAAATCAGGAGGAAAGTAGCAATGTATACATCAGTTATGCTGAATAATTCTTTGCTCAATCCCCCAAAAGCACTTCATTAACGGCAAATTTCTGATGTTTAGTCATTTGATAAAATGTTAGGAAGGGGCTTGCGCTGACCATTTTACAGCACCCTCTTATAAAGAGAAAAAACGATTTGTCTTTGAAAAGAAATGATATAAATGTACAAGAAAGAAGGAAATGGTTAAAGAATAAAAAAAGACGAACAGAAAGAAAGAAAAAATGAAAATAACTAGCAAAATCAAAGGAAGAAAGTATGAAGAAAAGAAAAAACAAAGGAAAGAAAGGCGAACGAAAAAACAAGAAAGACAAAAAAGAAGATGATTAAAGAAGAAAAGACATCAGATAGGAATGACGGGAAAAAGTAAATAAATCGAAAGAGAAAAAGTAAATAAATCGAAAGAGAAAAAGTAAATAAATCGAAAGAGAAAAACATAAACAAAAAAGAAAAGAAAAAGTATACGAAATAGTAAAGAGAAAAATCAAACAGAAATAAAAGAGAAAAACTTAACAAATCAAAGAGAGGAAAACTTTAAAAAATCGAAAGAGAAAAATTAAGCATAAACAAACTTCGAAAAGAAAAAAATGTCAGCCGATTGAAAAGCGGAAATGTAAACCAAAAATCAACAATGAAAAATTAACCATGTCGAAGGAGGAAAGAGTAAATAAAACTCGAAAAAGAGAAAAGTCTAACAAATTGTAAGGGAAAAAGAAAAAACAAGTTGAAGGGAAAAAAGAAAAATGTAAACAATTCGAGAGAAAACGTAAGTAAGAAAAAAGAAGAGAAAAGTAAAAAGAAAAAATAAACGAAGTCGAAAAGAGAAAACGTAAACAAATCGAAGGAAGAAAAGTAAACAAAACTCTATAAAAAAAAGAAAACAATTCCAAGAAAGAAAAGTAAACAAAAATAGAAAAAAAGGATAAGATAACAAAATCGACAGAAAAAAAGTTACAAAAACAAAAAATTGTGAAAATCGAAAGAGAAATAGAATTAAGAACGACATTCTTTATGTATGAGGACATGGTAATATGAATGAAAGAAAGGAAAGAATGAAAGAAAGAAAGAAAGAAAGAAAGAAAAGAAAGAATGAATGAAAGAAAGAAACAGAAAGAAAGGAAGAAAAAAAAGAAAGAAACAGAAAAAAAGGAAGAAAAAGAAAGAAACAGAAAGAAAGGAAGAAAAAAGAAAGAAAAAGAAAGAAAGAAAGAAAGAAAGAAAAGATGGAAAAGAAAGGATGAAAGAAAGAAAGAATGAATGAAAGAAAGAAACAGAAAGAAAAGAAAAAAAAGGAAAGAAAAATAAAGAAAAGAAGGAAAGAAAGGATAAAAGAAAGAATGAATGAATGAAAGAAAGAAACAGAAAGAAAGGAAGAAAAAAGAAAGAAAAAGAAAGAAAACGAAAGAAAAAAAGGAAAGAAAGGATGAAAGAAAGAATGAATGAAAGAAAGAAACAGAAAGAAAGAACGAAAGAAAGAAACAGAAAGAAAGTAAGAAAAAAGAAAGAAAAAGAAAGAAAACGAAAGAAAAGAAAGAAAGAAAGGATGAAAGAAAGAAAGAAAGAATGAATGAAAGAAAGAAACAGAAAGAAACGAAGAAAAAAGAAAGAACGAAAGAAAGAAACAGAAAGAAAGGAAAAAGAAAGAAAGAAAGAAAGAAAGAAAGAAACAGAAAGAAAGGAAGAAAAAAGAAAGAACGAAAGAAAGAAACAGAAAGAAAGGAAGAAAAAAGAAAGAACGAAAGAAAGAAACAGAAAGAAAGAAAGAAAACGAAAGAAAGAAAGAAAGAAAGAAAGAAAGAATGGATGAAAGAAAGAAAGAATGAATGAAAGAAAGAAACAGAAAGAAAGGAAGAAAAAAGAAAGAAAGAAACAGAAAGAAAGGAAAAAGAAAGAAAGAAAGAAAGAATGAAAGAATGGATGAAAGAAAGAAAGTAAGACAGAAAAAGACATAAAGAAATGGTGACAGAAAATTAGGAATGAAGAAAGGAAGAAACTTTCACGAATAGATCGAAATGGAAGGCACAGAAAAATTCGAAAGGAGTTAAAAGGAAAAGGAGAGACGAGGAAAGAAAAAGGAAGAACAAAAGAGGGGGAAAGAAAATACAGAATCCAAACGAAACAATGAAAAAAAAAAAAAGAAAAGCAAAAGTAATACGAAAGAAAAAGAAATATGATATGTAGACAGCAAGAAATACAAGAAGGAAGATAAGAAAAAAATAGATAAAATTGAAATATAAACTTGGAGTGGGGAGAACGTATAGGAGGAAGGAAACGAGGGAAACGACGAAAAGAATGAAAAAAGAAAATGAAGAAAAAGAAAGAAATCGCAGAAGAAACAGAAGAGAAACAAAATATAAAAAGGAAACTAAAAACATAAAAAAGCTTTAAGCAAACGAGAGGCAAATGAATAAATGAACAGAATAAGAAAAATAGATTCATATTCAGTCTGCAAACCTTTCATCTTTTTTCTTTCTTTCTTTCTTTCTTTCTTTCATTTTCTTTTTTCTTTCTTTCTCTTTCCATTTTTTTTTCTTTCTTTCTCTTTCCATTCTTTTTTTCTTTCTTTCTTTCTTTCTTTCTTTCTTTCTTCTACCTTTCTTTCTTTTTCTTTTTCTTTTCTTTCGCTTTCCTTTCTTTCTTTTTTCTTTCTTTCTTTTTTCTTTCTTTCTTTCTCTTTTCTTTCTTTGTTTCTTTTTTCTTTCTTTGTTTCTTTGTTTCTTTCTTTCTTTTACCTTTCTTTCTTTCTCTTTCCTTTCTATCTCTTTCCTTTCTTTTTTCTTTTCTTTCTTTCTTTCTTTTACCTTTCTTTCTTTTTCTTTCTCTCTTTTTGCTTTTTCCTTTCTTTCTCTTTCCTTTCTTTCTTTTTTCTTTCTTTGTTTCTTTTTTCTTTCTTTCTTTCTTTCACTCTTTTTTCTTTTTCTTTTTCCGTTTTTCTCTTTCCTTTCTTTCTTTTTCTTTCTTTCTTTCTTTCTTTCTTTTACTTTTCTTTGTCTTTTTCCTTTCTTTTTTTCTTTCTTTCTTTCTTTCTTTCTTTCTTTCTTATACTTTTCTTTCGTTTTCTTTCTCTCTTTTATCTTTTTCTTTTTCCTTTCTTTCTTTCTTTCTTTCTTTCTTTCTTTCTTTCTTTCTTTCTTTCTTTCTTTCTTTTCTGTTTCTTTCTGTACCAAGCTAGTTCCTTCGCATCTGTATTCAAGAAGATGCAAGATTATTAAGTAATCCTCTTAAAAAAAATATTGCATAAGCCATAAAAAACGTTTACGCTGTATTTTATATTCATTCTTGTAAATCTTTCTCATTCATTATCTTTGCTTGCTTGCGTATTATCGTCCGCTACAAAATCTATGATGCCCTGCCATTCTTATTCTATTAATCTGAATTAAACCAGAACAGGAATGGAATAGACCGTGGCAGAGAAGAATAATAAAGAACAGCGTCTTTGCTTTTTTCCGAATATCGATCGGAGATAGTTAAAGAAGACGGAATCAGGAAAATTTAGAATATATATATATATATATATATATATATATATATATATATATATATATATATATATATGTGTGTGTGTTGTGTGTGTGTGTGTGTGTGTGTGTGTGTGTGTGTGTGTGTGTTGGAATAAGGAAAAGATTTATGAAATTGAAAAAAAAAGTCAAACGTTCAAGGCGTTTTATTAAATTCTTGACAATTTTCACAAAGACTGAATCATGTCCGTAAAGAATTCATCGAATAATATATATATATATATATATATATATATATATATATATATATATATATATATATATATATAAGAACGAGAAAAGCCAAGAAAAGAAAATGAAGCAGAGAAGGTGAAGCAAAAAGAGATCGACTAAAACAAGAAGACATAGATAGAATAAAGCAAAGGGAGAAAGTGATGGGGCCATTTTAAACCAGAGTTAGAAAAAGAGAAGAATGGTAGAACTATAGTTAAGCTAAGAGAGAGTAAAACAAAGAAAGTAGGATTGAGAGAGAGAGAGAGAGAGAGAGACAGACAGACAGACAGATAGAGAGAGACAGACAGAGAGACATACTAATGCTAAAATAAGAAAAATAGTGGGTGAGAATGAATTACATAAGGTTTAAAACAATAAGAGAGGGAGTAATGCAAAGACAGAGAATATGCGAGAGAGAGAGAGAGAGAGAGACAAAAGCAAAGAAATAAAAATGTAAGTCAGAAATCGAGAGAGTAAAGCATAATGACATTACATACAGAGAGAGAGAGTGTGTGTTAAGCAAAGGGAGAGGAAAGAAAAAAGCAAACAGAGAGAGAGAGAGTGAGAGAGAGTCAGTGAGTAAAAAAAAGAAAAGAAAAGCAAGATTAAAAAAGACGAGAAAACTAAAGAAGATACACGATGAAGTATGACATCTGAGAGGTTGAATTATTTGAGTGAAGGTAGTATTTTATTTAAAGTAACGAGGAGTTGAGAAAAAGCAGAATATTCTTTTTTATATATATATTTGTCCTTTTCTGGAATACCAAAAAAAAAAAAATTTTTTTTCTTTTTCAGAGAAAAAAATGTCGTTTCTACTAAGCACGGCGGAATATTAGTTATAAAAAAAATAAAAATTAAAATTAATAAAATCCTAAAAGTATGCTGTGAAGGCAGGAGAACAAAAAAAATCTATTAATAACAATAAAAAAAAACAAAAAAAAAACACCTGAACTGAAAATTACTCGATGTGAAGCGGCATGGCGTAGCAAAAACCGCTGAAACGGGCAGTGGAGAAATACACGGTCTCTTCATGTCGGTCGGATGTCGAACAAGTCAGTTCGTACTGCGTCCCAAGGCTTAGCAGGTCCAGGCGTTGTACAAAAATGTAAAACATTATTTAAGAAAAAAAATGTGAAAAAAAAAGATGAAGAAGCAAATTCAGAAGTACGAATAAACCCACTCACTTGCTATTTTATACACTCCTGACAAGGCATGAATCCAGTTCTTCCTGGCAAATATCTTGATAAATAAGTCAGGTATTAACATGCCACAAAATTATTAGCAGATCAAAAAAAAAAATTGCGTATGAAAGAACACTTGGACAAATCCCTCTCCCATAAAAGCACACAAATAAAAAGGGGTTGACTCCATAGGTAACCTTCACAAGTAAGCCTCGTCACTGACATGTCACAGCATGCCTTTGAGCAAAGATTAAACCTTGTATGACATGTATGGTATATTTTATACAAACAAAAATAACAAAAAAACCTGAATAAACCACTTTCCCAAAACATTTCATAATGATCTAAATAAGTTGGCAAGCAATAACAAGAAGATGTAAGCAGTGGTACCAACCTAACTTGCCTATATTGCCGTCTTTCCGATTTGCCAACTGTCTCTCCAGTTGTCACCGAATCTGTTCTTTGATCGTTATCTAGTCAATTATTAGAGGTCACTGAATTATTAGGGGTCCCATTTCGTGAAATGCATCTGTTTGATGCCTTGGTGCACATTATCAGTGATACTTTTTGATATAATGGAATATGCATACACCTGTGTCCCCCTCACTGGAATATGATTGGCTGGTGTCCGTCATAAATACCGACGGACGTGTAGGAGAGTCAAGAGTCTTAATCTGAGAGCTAAGTCTATAACGACGCCCATTGGACTCCGCCATTGATCTACACTCCTTACCTGCGACTACGACGCGTACCAGTCGATTACTGCTACCGTATTCTATAGCCTTTATAGTAGCCTTTTTTCATCATGGTATGCTTTTTTAGCTAAGGGTTGACGATGCCAAAAATATATATATATATATATATATATATATATATATATATATATATATATATATATGTGTGTGTGTGTGTGTGTGTGTGTGTCCGGAAAGGGATATATTTGAATGATACGAGATAGAACCCAGTCTTTCCTGCTATTTAACCATAGCTGGGGGAGAGAAGAGGATTCATACCTTACCCAAGGGTATTAGCACGTAAGTGAATCTAATGGATTCGACTGGAATTTGAACTCGGCTCTACAATTCCTAATTGCCTAAATTAAAAAAAGGGGACAAATATGTTCTCCCTACCAAAGTATTTTTTAGTCACTGAAAATGGTAATAATCGGTTAGTGCGAGTTTAGGGTCCGCTCCCAATAAGTGTAGATCAGTCAGTTATGTGCAGTGAGTGATACACGCTTAGGTGATCATGTATCTTTCGATAGATGACTGACGAGGCATTAGGTTGCCATTTCTTTCTACGGGAGGCCATACAAGGCTACAGAACCCGGTCTATCCTGCTATTTACCCATAGCTTAGAAGAAGAAAATTCACACCTTACCCAACGGTATTAGCACGTAAGTGAATTTCAGTCAGTTATATGCCATGCGTGATACACACTTAAGGGATTTTGTATCTTTCGATAGATGACTGACGGGGCAGATTTTTTTCCTTGCAGTAGGTTGCCATTTCTTTCTACGGGAAACCAGTTGCCACCCGAGGGGTATAGAACCCGGTCTGTCTTGCTATTTACCCTTAACTGGTGGGGGAGAAGAAGAGGATTCACACCTTACCCAAGGGTATTAGCAAGCAATTGAATGTAATGGATTCGACTGGAATTCGAACTCGGCTCCCCGATTCCTCAATCCTAGCCGCTATCCATTACTCCACTGCTACAAGACCGTATTAAAAGTTGCTCAGAATGCGAAAATTACACAGCCTTTTGGGTGGCAAGTTACTCCCTGCTCTGTCGTTACTTCCGTGGAAAGGGCTCGGACAAACTGCATTCCGTGCTTCCGCCGGTCCTAATCTTCACAGCTATGACCCGACATGATACCCACATCGTAGCAAACGATGTGAGGCGTCCTAATACTTAATTGTTGACAGAGCTGAACATAGCTAAGTGATATAATGGAATATGCATACACCTGTGTTCCCTCTCACTGGAATATGATTGGCTGGTGTTCGTCATAAATATCGACAGATACGACAGTGTCAAGAGCCTTAGTCTGAGAGATTAAGTCTATAACGACGCGTATTGACTACGTCATTGATCTACTTCTTACCTGCGACTACGCGTACCCTTAGAAAATAGCAGTAATCGACTCGATTACTGCTACTTATTTGGTTATAGTAGCCAAATCATAGCTACGTCAAATATATCCCTTTCCGGGACATATCGTCAGGGGTTTTAGGTCTTAAAATATCATTCCCTTATTCTACTGTAAATCAATCTCTTATAACACGGTAGCTGATCGGATATCGAGGAAAAGAATGACGATTGCTCATTCATTAGAAAAAGGCAAAACTGAGGTGCTCCGGGAAGCATCTGTATAGGGAATCAGTTCAAGGAATTAGCAGTTCTTGGGAAAATGCTGTTTGAGTAGAACATTTTACTAAATGGTGATTCGAATTCATCCTAGCTACAAAAGTCTAAATTCATGGAACTACAGGAATAAGTTCATTGGAACATTTCATCTACGAAAATAACCATTATCCCTATGATAGCCACCTACAACCTCGTAGTATACAAAAGTATGTAAAATAGTTTGAAATGAAATTTCGGGTCATGATTTCCTGATTACTATTAACACAAGGCGAATACTGACCCCATTATGTAAGTAAGTTTATAGGCATGCGTAAATACACTACGTTTATACACTTAGTAATAAAACCTTGAAACAGACGGACACCGAAGGGCGCACATAGACAGGCGCATGCGTATGCTAAAAAATATACAAGGAAAAAACGCGGGAATTAAATCTACGACAAAAAAAGGAAATTCATTGCAAAAAAATAGAAGACATTCCCCAATAAAGAAACATTTCTTTGATTGTAACCTCTTGATGCTTCAGAGAAACATATATGCCTGCGTTCCGTTATGAACTTATTTTTTTTTGGGGTGGGGGGGGTTGTGCATCTTATCTCCAAAACTCTTCTTTCTTTCTTTCTTTCTTTCTTTCTTTCCTTCTTTCTTTCTTTCTTTCTTTCTCCACCGACTCACTCAGACTTACACATACACAATTCTTTTCTATTTCGTTTTCTTTTCACGTTTTTAACAATTTGACTGAATCACCTAATTTTCAGTTTCTTTCTTTCTTTCTTTCTTTCTTTCTTTCTTTCTTTCTTTCTTTTCCTTCCTTCCTTCCTTCCTTCCTTCTTTCTTTATTTATTTGTTTACACACTAGCTATTACATTTTCTTTCTTTTTTCTTTCTCTATTTTTATTTATTGCTACCAGTCTTCGTGAGATTCCATTCATTCATTCATTTCTTTCTTTCTTTCTTTCTTTGCTCACTCGCTATTACATTTTCTTTCTTTTTTCTTTCTCCATTATTATTTTTTGTCACCAGCCTTCGTGAGATTTCTTTCTTCCTTTTTTTTCTCTCTTTCTTTCTTTCTTTCTTTCTTTCTTTCTTTCTCTCTTTCTTTCTTTCTTTTCACTCTTGCTATCACTTGTTCTTTTCTTCTTTCTCCTTTCTTAATTTTTGTCAGCAGCCCTCGTGAGATTTCTTTCTTTCTTTCTTTCTTTCTTTCTTTCTTTCTTTCTTTCTTTCTTTAAGCAGTCGCTAAAGTATGCTGTCCCCTTTTCCGTTCTCCTTTTCATTATTACTACTTCTTCTTCGATTTTCTCTTTCTTTCTACTCCCACCACCATTTTGTCATTCATCTCTTTCTTTTTTTTTTACAATCTCACTATATTTTCTTTTTTTCCTTGTTCCTTTCTCCATTCTTATTTCTTTGTGACCACACTTCGTGAGAATTCTTTCTTTCTTTCTTTCTTTCTTTCTTTCTTTCTTTCTTTCTGTTGTATCGCATTCATCATTCTTTTTCTCACTTGTACGTCTCATCATTTTCCTCATCGCCTCAGCCAAATTATTAGACTTTTTGCTAATTATTATTTTTTCCTATTCGCTCCTGATTTTTTTTATTTAGCCTTCCCTACGGAACAAGAGTCCAATACATTGTTCATTTTTAGAAACAGCTCGGCCGAAATTAGTAAAAAAAAAGAAAAGAAAAAAAAGCCCAGTAGCCGAGTAAAAGGGCGGACAACCCAGTCAGCCATCCAGAAAGAAAAAAAGAATCAAAGAAAATATGCTGTCGGCTAAAAAAAGAAAAGATATAAAAAATACAATAATTTTTCATAAAAATTGATGTTAGCTCAGCTGTTGAAGATGTTGAAATTTCACTAGTCATGTCAGCGTTGGCTTGATATGTGCCATAGCCTATGAGCAGGTATCTATGTTGTAACATGTTCAATTAAAATCTATATAGAATTAGATTTAATGCTATATGTTCACGTCGTGCATGCATTTAAGTAACTGATTTGTGTGGTTGCTCTCTTGTCTGGCACAAGGCCAAATAAAATCAAATGATCATCGGAAAAATAATCGATTTTCCAAATGAGAGAGACTCGAACCCCCAACAGTTTTTTGAAGTTGGGCTAAATTACTGACAACTGAAGGTAAGAGGAAAATCATTTTGATGCAAACAGAGACGCGCAAGTAATGTTCTGTGGATAGAAATTATGTGTTACTAAAAAGATAAAATTAATATATACATCGTAATACACAAGGCCGGTACGTACTAGCTCCGAACTTCCGACGGGAGTAAGGGGAAAGCCTGATTAGAGGTCCCGGGCAGGGCTTTTGTGACCCTAGCTTATCTTATCAACATTTGCTTTCTACCTACATTTACATACGTTACAAATTAAAATAAGCCCAACTATTACAGGATGACCACATTTTTTTTCGGGTGTCGGGGATGCAAATCCGTAGATTTCTTTTGCTTTTACTCATGCTATAACATTAGAAAGTACTATACCAAACTATTTTTTATCATAATGTTGAATGTGTTAAAATTATTCAACTTTTTAAACAAGAAAAATCTATTACAACATGTCTTTAATTTTTATTTCGATATATTGAATTTATTTCCAATTTTTCTAGTTCAACGGTTCATCTGTTGTGCATCCGATCCATTATTGTACAATAGGTTACAATAAAATTTGTATTTTATATGAATAGTACCTTATGAAAATTTAGATGTAGTAGAGTGCGGTACCCTCGTATCATAGATTCCGGGGAGGGGATTGTGTCATGGATTCGGGGGGGGGGGGGTGATTGTGTCATGGATTCGGGGTACACAAAACCCTTTCACAGTTTCTGTATCTGAAACGTAATAATACAAGATTTAACACATTTATTTACATTTACAAATTAAACTAAGCATAACTATTAAAGGATGAAACATTTTCGCGGATTTTGACGTCGTTCTGGGGTCATTTTTTTTCCTTCATCCAAATCTGTGGATTTGTTTTGCTTATGCTAAATATAAAAAAGAAAAAAACACTTTATAAAATTTTCTATCTTTTATACAAAATGTTGAATGTATTAAATTCTTCAATTTTTTAAACAAGAAAAATTTCAAGCTGATATTAAAAATTGCGGCAGAACATAACTGATTTATTTAAGATGGAATGGTCTATTATGACAGGTCTCTAATTTGTATTTAGAAACATTGTATTTATTTCCAATTTTTCTAGTTGAATTGTTCACCTATATTGCATATTATCCATTATTGTACATAATTAGGTTAAAATAAGATATGTTTTATGGGAATCGTACCTTAATAGTGCCGAGTGGTTAGAACTTTCGCTTTCTGACACTGAGACCCGAGTTCGAATCTCATCATGGTCAATTTATCAAGAAGGAGACTTCTTGATATTATCGTACTGGAGGAAGGCGATTCCAGCGTACGGCATCTTTGGAAAGTGCCTGAAAACTATACCACGGGTTGAGCCAAGTCTTGTGAGTGAAATTGGGTAGACGGAACACGTAAGATAGCTGTGCTAGCACAAAGTCACAAGTCATCGTGACCGAGAGTTTGAGTGTGCTAGCCTTGTTCAGATTGTTGATCACGCTACATAAGAATGTGTTTTACCGTATATATCTACTGGCATTCAGTGAAGATAAGAACAACAGTCAGAACAATGTAAATAGTGTAAATAGGAGGTTAGTTAAACTGGGTATTCAGGAAGATGTTCATTTCTTTAGGAGAAATGGGTGAGCGATATAGGTGTGTCTTATTCTGATTCTTCATAGGACGATTTCATCCTTCCGAGAAAGTCTAAAACGGTGATGCCATTCTTCCAGAATTAACTTATTTTTGTCAAGTTTTTTGTAGAGCAATTTAAGACATAAAATTATTGAAACACCAACCTTCCAATTATTCCATGATACATACATACATACATATATATATATATATATATATATATATATATATATATATATATATATACTAGCAGCATGGTCCGGCGTTGCCCGTGCCTGATTCAAAAATCGTACGACTCATACAGCAATCGCTATCACTTGACTTAAAATATTTTTGCCCTTCCTTGCCTTTCAAGGAGTGACCTTTGCCGTGCTGATGTTGCTACATGCCTTACTTCTTGCCTATCTCACACTGCGAATTTTTTCTAAGCTCTATACTAAACATTAAATCTGTTACGAAAAACGAACTAAACAAAATGAACACAAAACGATCAGCTTTAAAAATGGACTCGTAACTGTAAAAACCGAATGAAAAAAGAATGTTAACAACAAATACTTTTTTCACACCCAAACCCAGTTCTGCGGAATCAGAATCAACGTTGAGTTTAAGCAAGCGAATGAGCCAATTGGAGTAAAGTGTCATGCAGATTTAAATTTTCCCCACTTGTGACGAATGCAGCTATCGATTTTTTTTGTTGCATGCTACCTGCTATTTAACATTCGTGTCAGTCAGCTGTTGGCTCTCACGCTGGCCTATCGAATCTTCCTGCCTATTCGTGGCAGCCAGCTATAGGCTCTCACTGTGGCCGCAAACTACATGAAAACTGCCGTAGAAGCATGAAAAATCGATTATTTCCACTATCGATGGGAGTTGGGAAATGCAAAGTCGGTCTTGGCCTTTCCGCTAACTTGGAGCATGAGCATGTAAATTTTGGTGCAAATCCGTCGAAAATTGCGGCCGTGCATTCGTTACACACACATCACATCCTGTTTTTTTATATATATATATATATATATATATATATATATATATATTATAAATTAATTGATTTAAAATATGTTTTTTTTTTCGCTACACAGTTCCAACCATGTTTCAAAAATAGAAGCTAAAAACCCCGAATTTAATTTTGCAATTAAATTAAAAGTATTAGTTCCATTTCATCTTCAAGCGAATTTTGGAGTAACTTTTAAAAATTACCGGGTTTTAAAGACACAGCTAAAATCACGTTTCCATGGTTACAGAATATTCTACTTAAATTGAACAAGGGATGTCTAGATTTTCCTTATGTCAGTATCATTGTATCAGTTATTAGCTACAATTTGGTAAGGGTAGGGATGTATTTTACAATGAAACCTGACATCAGTTGAATGGATGGTTGGAACTGTGTAGCGAAAAAAAAAAACATATTTTAAATCAATTAATTTATAATATTAATGCTCTGTAAATTTACATTGAGCACTATTTTGTAAAAATTAAAATATCTATAAGAACACGGATTTATATCTTACTGTTCTTTCTTTTTATTTATATATATATATATATATATATATATATATATATATATATATATATATATATATATATATATATATATATATATATATATATATATATATATTATTTTACCATTTTTTTAGAATGTATGAGTTTATGAATTTTGGTCCAGAGGGATTCAGATAGAAAACGCATATTCTTCAAACATTGTCAGCAGTGCGTATCACATATCTAAATTGCTGTTAGTGGGAATATTTCATCGACACGGTGTAATAAAATTCGTAGCCTCGTTATTGTTCGGGATGACAAGAAGTGCAGCAGTACATTTTATTTAAGTGGTTCGCTCCGAAAGTAAATCCACCTCTTTAATATGTTGCACTATGACGGCGAAGCCGGATGTTGGTATAACACCAGAAGAGGTTGAACCTTTCCACCAATAAGCCATTAGTTTTAACACATCGATAACTCAATTATATACCATTTAACAAAGAGCAGTGTGGCAAAATAATTTGTGACGTCAAAGTGTGTACGAAGCAGAAAAAGTACAACCATTTACATTCATTGTAGATACTTAATGAATAATTATATATAATTATATTATATGCAATTATTTATGGAAATCAAATAGCGGATGCGAGCAAAGTTAGGCGGTGGTGAGAAATGAGATACAGCAGTAGTGAGCGCGACCTGTTTGAAATATATATATATATATATATATATATATATATAAATATAAATCTTATTTGAGAATTTTCTTTTTGAAATTATATTTTCGAAGGCTTAATTTAATAAAAATAGCGCTCAATACAATTTTTCAAAAACGAAAATGTAGAGCAATTTAAGATATAAAATTATTGAAACACCAACCGTCGAATTATTCCATGACATATATATATATATATATATATATATATATATATATATATATATATATATATATATATATATATATATATATATATATATATATATATATATATATATATATATATATATATATATATATATATATATATATATATATATATATATATATATATATATATATATATATATATATATATATATATATGTGTGTGTGTGTGTGTGTGTGTGTAGAAAAGGATTGTGGGCGTGTAGAGAAAGAGAGAAAGAAGAGAAAAGGAAAAAGACTGGGGACAGGGAGGTGAGAGACAGAGAGAGACAGAGAGAGTTTTGCCTGTTTCTATCTATTAAAAATCTTCTGTATACATAGAAACAAGTGATTTATGAATGTTGCGTGGATGCTTGCAATATACATAATCGGAGACATGTGACCATATAAATCTAGCCATAGACATTCTCTTACATACGTACACACACACACACACACACACACATATATATATATATATATATATATATATATATTTATATATATATATATATACGTACGCATAAATATAAATTTGTATTCGTGGTGACATCAGTTCACCTGTTGTTTGATATGCATATCAAATAGAATTCAGTGTGGATGCTTTTCCCGTCCATATGCAAATAGCTTTTGCAGATTTAACATGCACATATGCCAGCTGCACAAATGTTCCTGCAGATTTCGTACTTCCATTAAGTGAACCCTTTATGGCCGGACACATATTCGCCGGTGGTGGGGGTGAGTAGATA